>PVJN01007985.1:0-65676 GCA_004026805.1 Lasiurus borealis | reverse complement strand
AAAAAGATAAGATCAGTTATAAAGAAATAAAGATACCACATTCACATATGAGTGTGTTGGTGTGAGTGGATTTGCAACCCTGATATAAAAGACGATTAGGAATTAAAGTGTGGGAAATGCCTGACAGGTAGGTACTCAAGAAAAAGTAGATATCATTATTAGAGTAATTAGTTCACCAGCCTCGTCACTGTTAATACCGTAATAATTCACATCGTGCAAAGCAATTCTGTTTTCTCGGGCAAACTGGAAAAGTACCTGCCAACATACTTTTGAAGTCTGTGCTTGTTCCCCTTTAAGGAGCAACATGTGACAGCGGAGCTAATGCTATGATCTCCGCTAGGCCCACCTTCACCCACTTTGTGCAGAAACCGGTTTGGCTCAATGGATAGAGCATCGGTCTGTGGACTGAAAGGTCCCAGGTTCGATTCCGGTCAAGGGCATGTATCCTGGTTGTGGGCACATCCCCAGTAGGGGGCGTGCAGGAGGTGGCTGATCGATGTCTCTCTCGTCAATGTTTCTAACTCTCTAACCCTCTCCCTTCCTCTCTGTAAAAAATCAATAAAATTAAAAAAAAATAAACCACTTTGTGAGCGCAGCTGGTCCGAAAACCAAAGCCAGAAGCCAGAGCATTTACTCTGCTGAGCTGTGACTTGCAGTGGAAAGAGTTCCTTCATGCTTTTCAGTTCAGACAGACGGGGCGGGCACCTTCCCTCCCTGCTGGCTCCTCTGCCAGCAATGAAACCCTGCCCAGCCTCACCGTGCCTCTCCATCAAATGGGCGAACCAGGGTGTGCGGAGACGTAATTGCTGTTTATAGAGAGCCTCGCGGCCGAGATGAAAGGTGCCCCGGCTGGGCAAAGCTCGTCCGAGAGGAGTTAACGCTTTGATGAGCGGAGCCCCGGGAAGAAAAACATAAGCCGCGTCGTCTGAGAATTCTCCTGCTCGCCGGAGAGGCCAGTTTCACTTCACAGAGGACCTGTGGGAGGCTTTGTTCTCACAGTCCTTGAACTTCACTTCAGGCCCGAGGTTAGAGGAAGTCTGCAAACGCAGGGAAACCCAGCTCATTAGAACCCGGGGCATCCGAGTCCTGCCTTTCACCTGGCCTCGCTCGGACTGCGTGCTCCGGGAGTGTTTACTGTGTGGCCCAACGCATGACTTCCCGTGTTCAAATCCGTCCCAGTGTCCAGGAAACGCGTCCCAAGAACGAGGCTGACCTAACAACTTCGAGTCATGAAAAGAAGCAGTGTCCCCTGAAATCACATGGCATGACCATGCTGAGCTACAGGAAACGTTCATGCGCCATGAAGAATAACTCAGAGAGCCACCTGTGTACCCCTCGGACTGAGGGCTGAGCTTGCAGACAACAGCAAAGTGATGCGTGGTTCCAGTCATCGGCATTATTTGAGTCCAGAGAGAGAGACTCTAAAGTCACCTGACAGACTTTAAAACAGTCGCATCAAAACTGACACATGCTCCTGAGTGCACACAATTTGGAAACAGCCTAGGTGTGCCCGTCAGCAGATGAGTGGATCCGAAAACTATGGTACGTCTACACAATGGGATATTATGCTGCCATAAAAAAGAAGGAATTACCATTTGGAACCGAACAGCATTGTACTAAGTGAAATAAGCCAGTCAATGAAAGAAAAACACCACATGATCTCACTCATTTATGGATAATAAAGAACATTGTAAACTGATGAACCGAAAGATAGATACAGAGGCAGTAAAGCATCACACAGACTGTCAAATTACAGCAGGAAGGTTAGGGAGAGGTGGGGTAGATAAGAGATCAACCAAAGGACTTGTATGCATGCATATAAGCAAAACCAATGGACATAGACACTGGGGGGTTAGGGTATGCATGGGAGGGGGGGACAATGGGAAGATATGTATACATATAATACATTAAAAAAAATTTTTTTTAAACTGACACATGCTCGTGCGTGCACACCTGGGGAGGCTGCGGATTCCAACCATGACACCACTGCTCAGAGCATCTGAAAATCCCTCCCTAGAAACTTCAGACAGAGGCTGAGGCCTGTTCCTTCCACCTGTTACAGTGGCACGTTTTCATGTTTGGAGGGAAAATCTGATTCATTTTGACGGCTAACATGGCATCCGAACAGATGGGCAACGAGTAGTCCAGGTTACAAACCAAAAAGGAGAATGTGCTGAGGGTGTGATGAGAACTAGTTGTCTGCCATGGCTGAGAGACTGGCTCTAAAAGCAAACGGTTCCAGAAATGGCTTCTGAGGGAACTCTTCCTGTTGCCAGAGCGGGAACAAACCGGCATGAAGAGCACGCGGTCAGCGTCACCGAACTGCACCCGTGCTAGGACGTACCGGTGCCACGGGCTGCAGCCTCACAGACCCGCCTTTGCCCTTCGCAGCTGCCCTGTTCAGGGTCAGAGTGCAGACCGCGATGTGCTCAGTCTCGAAAAATATCCACAAAATACAACATTGAGATCATGGATTTTGAAGAGTCACGGGTTCGATTCTGGCCAAGGGCACGTACCTCAGTGGCAGGCTCAATCCCAGCTCTAGTCGGGCCGTGTGTGGGAGGCAACCAATCAATGTGTCTCTCTCAGATCTTACATGTTTCTCTCGCTGTGTAGCTCTCCCCCTCCCTCCCACTCTCTCTGAAAATCAATCCCTAGCAGTGACGAAGTCTCCCCAAACCCACCAGGGCCTCAAGATAAAGGATGTGATGTAGAGGTGAAGGTAACAGCTCGGTATGGGGACAGGGGAGTGGTCTTTCCACCAGGTGACCCTGGGGGAGCTGAACCCCATGTCCTCTACCCAGGCTAACCCAACAGAACAAGAGGGGGAAGAGGAAGCTCAAAGGCCCCCAAAATACACATTCCTGATTCCAAACGCAGTACCTTTGTTATTAGCTGTGGAGTCGTCATTTCCTAGCATTGCTTACTTCCAATCCTGTCCAGAATTAGTCATCGAATCAGAATACAGTTGTCCCTGCTTATCCATAGCTTCCCTTTCTGTGGTCAACAGCAAAGAGTGTCAATCGATGAAAAAGGAGACATATGTAAAATTTCAGACAATAAAAAATAAATAAATAGCCCTGGCCAGTTTGGCTTGGTGGATAGAGCGTCGGCCTGCGGACTGAAGGGTGCCAGGTTCAATTCCGGTCAAGGGCATGTGCCTCAGTTGTGGGCACAACTGATTGGTGTTTCTCTCTCATTGATGTTTCTCTCTTCCTCTCTGTAAAAAATCAGTAAAATGTTAAAAAGTTAATTAATTAAATAAAAGTTTGCCATGAAACCGTAGACATGTTACACTAGCAGCAGCCTTACACACCTTGTTTACGGCGACTCCTAATTGCATCATTTTTCCTTGTGCTTGATATAATCTCACATTGTTTACAGCTTTAGCGTATCTAAGTGCACAGTGTGTAAAAGCCTGCAGTAGTAGAAAGTGATGTCCTGGGCTTCACATTCACTCACTGGTCACTCACTGGCTCACCAGAGCCACATCCAGGCTGCCTGTATGTGTATGTGTATGTGTATGTGTATGTGTATGTGTGTGTGTGTATGTGTGTGTGTGTGTGTGTGTGTGTGTGTGTGTGTGCGCGCGCAGAGGCAGCTGACTGGTGATTCTCTCTCATCACTGGTGTTTCTAACTCTCCTTCCCTCTCCCTTCCTCTCTGAAATCAATACAAACGTTTTTATTGGGAGGGACATAGACTGTGGACCGGGTGGAGATGCGCAGCTTCAGCGAGGCAGGCAGAGGTTTACCGGAACAACACGCATGCTCGGAGCCCAGGATGAGCTGGGCAGCCAGTCTCAGGAAGGGCAGGGCAGCAGAGCTGAGAACTGGCCACGCTCACTTTGTTGTTGTTGATTCTCACCTGAGGGCATTTTTTGCAATGATTTTTAGAGAGAGTGGAAGGGACGTAGGGAAGAGGGCGGGAGAGAGGAAACACTAATGTGAGAGAGACACATCAATCACACGCCTCCCCCAAAAGGGGCGGGATCAAGCCTGCAACCCAGGTACGTGCCCTGGACCAGGAATCCAACACAAGATCCCTTCATCCGAGGGCTGACAGTCTAACCACTGAGCCCCAGCCAGGGTCTAGACACTCTCTTTTCCGCAGACTGTACTTTTTATCTTCCTTAAAACTAGGCATTGCCCAGCCGGTATGGCTCAGTGGTTGAGCATCGACCTATGAACAAGAAGGTCATGGTTCGATTCCCAGTTGCAGGCTCAACCCCCAGTGTGGGGCGTGCAGGAGGCAGCTGATCGATGATTCTCTCTCATCATGAATGTTTCTATCTCTCCTTTCCTCCCCCTTTGTCTCTGAAATCAATAAAAATATTTTTAAAAACCACCAGGTATAGATTAAGCAGCTTCAAAGTTAAACCAAACCTGCAACACCAGCCCCCAAGTTCCTTGCGGCATTTCAGCCCTCATCCCAGACTCCAGATTCCCCAGGAAGGACCCAGCTCAGGCCTCCCAACAGCCGCCCCCAGCCCCACCGGGATGCTGCGTCTTTGGGTCACCGTTCCAGCTGGCTGAGGCTGGGAAGGGGAACTGAGGTACCCCCTCCCCCAGGACTGGCACGGCTTCTGAGTCAGCAGGGCTCAGAGCAGGCGAGTTACCCAGACTCAGGTGACCCCTGCAGCCTCGGGAAGTCCCAGAGGAACCCAGAGCCAAATCCCAGCACAGGGGAGCAATTCAGGCACCCGGGGCGTAAAACTGGGGCACCAGAGGGAGGCTTCATTACAGGAAAAAGATAGCAGTCGCCGAATGTGGGGCGCACCGTGAGGGGAGGGCTGGAGACGCGTGGAACAATCGCCTCTCTTGCAGAGACCCAGCCACAGAGCCCCGCACGGGGTAGGAAATCGATGACGATGATCGTCTAGCTGTTTCATTCATTAACTCAGTTTAGGTACCCATCCGGGCCTGCTGGGCCTGCGAGGAAAACGGGGGTCAGTGTGCCAGTGAGGGCCACCGCCCCCCGGCTCAGAGGGGAGCTTGCTGAAAACGCAGACACCACTGAAACTACAGGATCCTGAGCCCTGGGGGTGGGCTCGGAAACTGGACCAGCCACACAGTGGGCTGCGTGCGGTGGCTGGGACCATCCTGATGGAACGGGAAATGGCTACATGTTGGATTCTATTTGCCCTGAACCTCAGGTAAAAGTGATGCTTTTTCTCTCTCCAGTGGAACAAACGGGGGGGCGTTGACAGTATTCACACAAGCTTATCTGGGTGTGAAAGGCAAGGGAACCGCACTGCTAATGGAGCCAGAAGCCCTGCAGGGGGAGCTCTCGAGCACTTACTACTCCTTGCCATCTACATAACCAGCAGAAGAAGCACCAGGATAAGATTTATTTTGAGGAGCGAGGACATTTTTTCCCTTGGAATTTCATCTCCTGCTTGGAAGAAAAGGAAGTTCTCTCCCCGCCCAGCATCAATGCACCAGCCACTGCTTGTAGCCAACCAGAAACCACCACAGCCTCCATCGCTTGCTCTCCTCCAATTAACTTTTGTTCAAAGCACCCCTCCCCGGTTTCCTCCTCAAACGGAAGAAAGCTAACCTCCCCCTTTTCTCTCTGGACTTGCCTGTGGCTTGCCAGAGCTTGCTGGCCCCACGTTGCCATGCTCTGCTGCTCCCGGATACGCTCATTTTGCCGGGACAGGAGCTCACTGGGCTGGCTGTTGCATTTTGGAAGCGGACAGGGTTGGCCAGATGCGGTCCAGGGGCGGAGGCTCTCTCACTCCCGCCTGCACACTGGACAGGTTCTCCCGGACGCGGTTTTACTCCCAGGCCCCGGCTGCAGGGCCGGCAGCCCCAGTCTCTGCTGCAATCCCCAGGGCAGGATCCCAGCCCCACCCTGCGCAGCCCGGGCTGCTAATTGGGTCATGCTCTCCAGACCTCAACCCCGCTCCCAACTGTTCCCTGGAGGTGCGCAGAGCCAGAGGGCAGAGGTGAGGCCAGTGGCCCACAGACCTCTCAGTCCCAGCGTCTTACCTGCCCTGGCCACGGTGACCCAGACCACAGGAAGGCCTTCAGATCCCTTCCTAGTGTGTCTTCATGCAGACACAGTTATTGAGCACCCGTTGTATACCAATCACCGAATAAACAACGTGAGAGGGCTTTTCAAGTCTCCACAAAAGTGCTGATGGTTGATATTGTTTTTTTGTTGTTTGTTTGTTTGTTTGTTTAATAGATTTTATTGATTTTTTACAGAGAAGAAGGGAGAGGGATAGAGAGTTAGAAACATCGATGAGAGAGAAACATCGACCAGCCGCCTCCTGCACAACTCCTACTGGGGATGTGCCCGCAACCACGGTACATGCCCTTGACCGGAATCGAACCTGGGACCTTTCAGTTCATAGGCCGACGCTCTATCCACTGAGCCAAACCGGTTTCGGCTGATATTGTTTTAATATTCTCTTTTCATTTTGGTGATAATTTAAAAAAAATCAAACACCTGATATCCTGCCATATAATTCAGAGTTTATATTTGTGAATACTTTTTTACCAAGTGAAGGCTTAATGATGGCGCATTGTGATAAACAATGAAGAGTCCAAAAGAAGTGGAATAATTTAAGTAGTTGGGATGCCAAGTGTTTTGGATGGATGCCAAGCTCCAAGGAACCTTGTAGTAACCCGAACCACATTCTCGTTCTGTCCACTGACCCCATCTGTACTTACCAGCTGGTAAAAGCACATTTATTGTGAAGGGAGCAGTAAATGAACGAGAAAGAACGTTTCTCGTCCCAGGGATAACGCGATTAGACACTCAATGCAGATCTCCAGATGTGGCAGCGCTCTCCTCCCTTTTCAATGAGCGAGACAGTCCCACAGAGTTGTCAAGTGGCCGGTCACTGAAATGGGCACCTCAGCAATGCTCCGGGGTGGAGTTGTCATCAACGGGGACGATTCCGAACTGGCAAACGAGGCCGGGCTGGCAGGCCCTCTTTGCGTTAGCACTGAGCCTGAAAGCCAAGGCGAACCGGAACTGGCCAGAGACTGCAGGAACAGTTAGTTTCAGAACAACAGCATCGCTGCCCTCTGACCTTAATGGCGGCTTGCCTGGACAATATAGCTCTGCAGACGTTGTATTTCCTGCATACACTGGCTTTGTTTCTATGATAATGTCATAGCTTGTGCGGACTGAGAGTTTACGACACTGTGATAAATCCTTTACATGGATTAACCCTCTTAATCTTCACAACAACTTCGTGAGATCGGTACTATTATCTGCATTGTACCAGCAAGTAAACCGAGGCACAGAGAGACGAACTTACCCAAGGATACATATTAGTAAGTGGGGGCTCTAAGACGTGAAACCAAACAGGTCCAGTTCCAGAACCTGTGTTCTTAACCACAGCAATGTACTGCTTTATAATTATGTCTTTTTATATATACATAACGTATCCATAATGAAATCATAATTGATAATTAAACCTGACAGCCAGAAGCCAGGGCTGTGAGGGCTGAGCCCCTTGCACAAATTCTGTGCATCGGGCCTCTAGTCTATATATGTAAAAGCCCAGCGACTGTTATGGCACAACGACTAGAATGACCAGAACAACCGGTCACTGTGATGCACACTGACCGCCAGTGGACAGACACTCAGTGCAGAAGCTGCCCCCTGGTGGTCAGTGCGCTCCCACAGTGGGCTCATGGCTGGCGAGTGCAATGGTAGTGGCTGGAGCCTCTCTTGACTCTGCAGCAACGCTAAGAAGCAGCGATCCAAGAGGTAAGGAGAGAGCAGGCAGGAGGTAAGGAGCAAGGGACCCGGATCCTAAGAGGGTGCAGGCCGGGCTGAGGGACTCACCGTGCACTAATTTCGTGCATTAGGCCTCTAGTATATATATAAAATGGGACTGGCATGTCATAGATATATATTCCATATATATAAATGTAAATTTGGAATTAACGTAAATACTATGTGCAAAATTTTACATAACTGTTCATTTTGCACGCTTAAGTAGTTATAGTAAAGAGCCATTTAATCCAATATTCAGCTTGTGAGAATTTATTTTCTTTTTCATTGAGGTTTAACTGAACTCTTCGGGACAAAGCGGGGGGCCAGAGGGAAGCCCGGGTCCCAGGTGCTGGAGGGAGGCCTACACGTGCACGAATTTTCCTGCTTCGGGCCTCTAGTGACTTAACAGTTGCATATACCTGCAAAATGATCTCCACAGTAAGTCTAGTTAACACAGAATTTCTTTCCCGATCAAACAAACAAGCAGAAAGGTCTGCAGTCTATTCAAGAGGAAAGTGCCGCTCTAGTGGTTTCTGCTCCCGGTGACTGGCCTCAGCCTAGAGCCCAGGAGCGACCTGCAGGAAGGAGGAAGGGGCTCTGAGAGCCGGCTCAGCTCTGCACGCCCTCTCGGTCCCACACCTCCCTCTCCTCACATGCCAGCACCCCCTCCATCCCAGGGGGTCCCGCTGTGTGGACACCCTGAACCCATCCCCTCTGATGCAGCGGAAGACGGTGTATGTCACTCCTGCCGAAGGCTCCGGTTCACCAGGCCGGGGTTCCAGAAGTGGGTTATGCTTTCCAAACTGCCTTTCGTGGGAGTCAGGCGATGCAAGCAACACAGGCTGCTGTTTGGCTGCGGGGCCCAGGAATTAGCATCTTCCCTCTTTGCAATCACAGAAATGAGGCATAATTACAAGGTAATGAAACTGAGTTTGGCGTGTGACTTGGGAATGGTGAAGTCATCCAGCCGCAAGGGTCCTCGGGTCATTCAGTTCGAAGTGGCACCGCCTGTTTACAAATGCAAACACTTTCACTAGCGGCCATTGTTAAAATCTGACCCTCGGTGACCTTGATGCTCTTGATAAAGTCCTGCCCTCTGTCCGGTCCCCAACTTCTTGAGTGATGAGAGGTGAGCACAGTCGCAGTCAAGTGCCTTCCCGGTTCCCGGGTCACAGCTGTGGCCTTGTGTTCCTGAAGTCGGCTGTCCCTGGGATGACCCGCTAATGGCGGCCTCCCTGGCCAGCCGGTGTGGAAGCGTGTTCCGGAAGCTGCCACCTGGGGCCTGTTTCTCTAGCCTTTCATTGATTTTTATATTCCCCATCTGGGCATCAAATTCTTCTTCTGCTTCAAATGCTCAGAGCAGTTCATGTGTGCTGAAAAGAGCTCTGCTCGATTCATCTAACACAGTGGTTCTCAACCTTCCTAAGGCCGAGACCCTTGTATACAGCTCCTCATGTGGTGGTGACCCTCAACCATGAAATTTTGCTGCTGTTATGCATCGTGATGTAAATATCTGCATTTTCCGATGGTCTTAGGCGACCCCGGTGAAAGGGTCGTCCGACCCCCAAAGGGGTCGCGACCTGCAGGTTGAGAACCGCTCTCTAACACTAACACTCCTACGAGGAAGAACTAGGATCCCTTACCCACAATCTGAGGAAACTGAGTCACAGGAGGTTCATTAGTTTGCCCAAGGCCACACTTAGAAAGTGCCAGAACTGGGTTTTGAAGACGGTCTCTACAGCTCGTACTCTCAAGGCTACAGGGCCTCCTCAGCATGCTCCTTTAAGTGGCAGGAATTAATGGTGCCTGATGTTATTCCACTCGTGAGTAAAATTCCCAGAAGAGTCTGATTGCCGGGTCTCAGATTCCGCCTCTCCCCCTTGATTGACAGCTCCATCAGTCTGCAGTGGAGGAGGGTGGTTCTCCCAAAGGAGCGTCTGGCTGCCGTTTCCCCAGGGCAGGGGAAGGGATGCTGGTCAGACCAAAACAACAGATGGCCACTGCAAGAACCCAAACTGATCAAAGTCCCACCACTGCTCCAAAGCACTGGGCTGTGGAAAAACAGGCCCTGAAAAAGGCCCAGATGCTACATGGAACGGCCTTTGCGCTGTCCTGTGGCTTTCGGCCCTTGGCTCGGAGGATGCTCAGGTGCAACTCTCTTCCGTCCTCCAGAACGAATGCAGGTTCACCTGATGGCAGCCCCCACCACCAATCCGCCTGCCGTCTTTCGGCCCCAACGAGACTGAAGGGCATACCTGGGGGGTACTGGCCCCCAAGAATGGCCCCTGGAGCTGTCTCCCAGAAAGGTTGGTGATGACATCACCGAAGCCACTGGAGATGGGGAGAATGTGAGGGTTACGGTGAAACTGACCGTTCAGAGTGGCCAGGCCCAGATGGATGGAGGGCCTTCTGCCTGGGGCCTGCCCACCAAAGCCCTCTGAGGACCCAATGAGGCAGAAAAAAGCAAAACACAGGAGGCGAGCTGAGACCGGTTTGGCTCAGTGGATAGAGCGTCTGCCTGCGGACTGAAAGGTCCCAGGTTCGATTCCGGTCGGGGGCATGTACCTTGCTTGCGGGCACATCTCCAGTGTGGGGTGTGCAGGAGGCGGCTGATCAATGTCTCTCTCTCATCGATGTTTCTGACTTTCTATCCCTCTCCCTTCCTCTCTGTGAAAAATCAATAAAATATATTTAAAAACTAAAAAAAAAACACACAAAAAAACAGGAGGCGCAGTGGAAATGGCCCTGGGATGAGACTGTCAGCATTGCCCAGAGCACTCTGCTGCTCTTACTAAGATTTTCTCACCTTCCCGGAGATTTCTCCATTGACTGCTTTCCACAGCGATGCCCTGCTTTCCATTTAATGTTGATTATGTGACTAAGAGTTGGATGCACAAACATGTCCCCAAATATCCTATTTCCCCAGACTCTGCCTGTTTCCCAGTTCAGACTTCATGTTTTTCCTTTTCCCTACAATATAAGGATTCTTCCAGCTGTAAAAATTCATAAAACCCCAGTGGTGGAGGTCATTCCCTGAACTGACCTAAGTAGGAAGGTCTCCTGTCATCTTTTTAAAAATATTTTTGTATTGATTTCAGAGAAGAAGGGAGCCGGAGAGAGAGGTAGAAAACATCCATGAGGAGAATCACTGATTGGCTACCTCCTGCAGGCCCCCTCCTGGGGATGGAGCCCACAACCAGGGCAGGTGCCCTGAGCAGGAATCAAACTGTGACCTCCTGGTTCATAGGTCGACGCTCAACCACTGAGCCACACCGGCCGGGCAGGTCTCATGCCACTTCATGGGACCACCTTTCCTAGCGATCAGACCAAAGGACCCAGTGTCGAAAGAGGAAGAGGATGGTTCCAGGCAAGGCCAGCCTCCTGCGGCGGGCGGTCAGCAAAGCCGCAAAGCAGTTTATCACTAACCAGATGCACGCTCGCGCTTTATCTGCCCCTGTAGATACAGTCGTCTCCGGGAAGGAGGCGGAAATATACGAAGCCCTGGGCATTCTCTCTCCTGTGACAATAGAAGAAAGAAGTTCGGGACGGTTGGGTCTTGCTGATAGGCCCGGTAATTAATGAGTGGAGGTCGGTGCTATTTGCCACATCAGCTGAGAGAGAAAACGTGCCGGGGAAGAAACGGAGGCAAACATTGTTCCTGACAGTGGGGACCAATCAGCGTCCTGAGAGCCAAGCTCTCTGGACGTTCGGGGAGCATTTCTAAAGCTTTCGCCAAGTTGCTACACAATCACCTCCCCCCAACAAACAATTTTCATCAACCAGGAGAACAGCAGGGCCGCGCGTCAGGACGTGGAATGATAAATGAGCATCGGGCCAGCCCTGCTGATATAAACCATAACCGGGCGGCGGCCATTCATTAGGAGACTCCAAAGCGGGGTCCCTCCGTAATGGGATTCTGTCCTCAGAGCTGTGCCCGGCCTTGCCATGGTGACAACACACATCTCCCCTGCAGGCTGGTGCTGAATTTCCTGGCTGGGTGACCTTGAGCCTGAGCCCTTCCCTTCTCCATCCTGGATATTCAAAGGAAACAAGAAAATGTATTTCCTCTTTTTCAGATCAGGAACTCAAACACAATTTTTAAATAAAATACACTGATGTGATGCCAAAATTAAGATGATAATTTGGGGAAAACCCATCTCTCTACCAAACCACGCTACCAAAGCTACCTCCTCAACCCTCCCCTCCACCACCACCACCCCTTTTATTTTTGCAAAATTAAAGTCGTTGGGTGGCCGAAACCAGTTTGGCTCAGTGGATAGAGGGTCAGCCTGCGGACTGAAAGGTCCCGGGTTTGATTCCGATCAGGGGCATGAATCTTGGTTGTGGGTGCATCCCCAGAAGGGGGCGTGCAGGAGGTGGCTAATCGATGACTCTCTCTCATCAATGTTTCTAATTCTCTGTCCCTTTCCCTTCCTCTCTGTAAAAAGTCAATAAAATATATTTTAAAAATAAATAAAAATTTAAAAAAATAAAGTCGTTGGGTGTATGGAATCCCTTCGTCGGTTCTCTTCAGTGATCAGTATGGCAGGCATTTTCCCCGTTTCAGGTTTCTGAATCGTGATTTTTAAGGAAAGCTATGCCCCCGGACTGTTGGCCTTGGCTTAGTAAATCATTTCCCTGCTGCTGGCCAGACTGAAGAGTCCCAGTCAGCACCAGGCCACAGAGGCTTCTGTTTGCTCCCAAGACTGGAGCTGGGAACTCTACTGGGAGCGCATCTGCTACAAAAGATCTACATGACTCACCCCGATGCAAGCGGAGGCCAACTCAGGTGAGAGGCGCTCCCGCTGCAGAGGGCGCAGGGGCTCGTGGAAAATTCCAGATGCAGGAGCTCCACTGTACAACAGAGAGGAGGATGAGAGGAGTGAGGTGCGAAGACAGACAAAAACCTCCCCCTGAGGTTTAATTCTGCTTAATTCTGTTTAATTCTGCTTGTCTTTCACCTTTTGGTTACTAGAATTTAATCTTTTTCTTTTAAAATAACACTTTTTTGCTCATTCTTTTAGCAATGAAAAAAGGAATACATGCACATCGTTTTTTTTTTAAATAAATCCAAAGACAGAGTAGATTCTCAGTTCCCAGGCCTCCATCCTTCATTAAGAAGCAAACGTTGCCCTAACTGGTTTGGCTCAGTGGATAAAGCGTCGGCCTGTGGACTCAAGGGTCCCAGGTTTGATTCTAGTCAAGGGCATATACCTTGATTGCGAACACATACACAGTGGGGAGTGTGCAGGAGGCAGTTGATCGATGTTTCTGTCTCTCTCTCATCATAGTTTCTGGCTCTCTATCCCCCTCGCTTCCTCCCTAAAAAAATCAATAAATATATATATTTTTTAAAAAGGAAGCAAACGTTGCCAATCATTTCTTCTGTGTCCTTCCAGAGTTTCTCTTTGCATCTACATGCATGTTTACATGTGCATCTCCCTTTTCATTGTTAGTGCAAACGAGGCACACACCATGCTGCACTTGCTATTTTTAATGGACCTTAGGCCTCAGATCTTGGCATAAACAATCTACTTCATTATTTTTTAAAGAGCTGAATAGTTTCCCACTGTATGAAAGTGCTCTAATTTATTTAACCATTTCCCTATTGAGACATCTTCACAGTTCCTAGATTTTTGGTTTTTTATTCTACAAATAATGTAATCATCATCTTTTCTGGTAGATTCAGGGAAGCCAGAAATTTTAGATTTCCTGAGACATCTTAATTCAATATAATTAACTATTTTAAATAAAATAATATGTATAGATTCCAGAAAGGCATTTTATAAAACTTGCCATTTCTTTTTTTTTAAATTATCAGCAAAGAAAATATTTTTTTAATTCTCACCCTTAATAAGAAAATTATAGAAGCTTTCCCATGAGAGTCAAGAAAAAGACAAAGACGCACAATCCCTGCTATTTAGCTCTAGAATTACATGCAAAAAATAAAAAATAAACAGAGGTATTCAAATGAGAAGAAGGTAAAATTATCTTTACCTGCAATGATGTATTGTGTGACTGGAAAAGCACACAAACAGAAAATAACAGAAGAACTGTTAGAAACAATAAGAGCATCTGGTAAGATGACTCTCCTATATTCTTGGGGACTGACAAATGGTGCAGCTCCTTAGGGGGATGGGGTACAATTTGGACCATCATCAAAACGAAGTGTGCACAGCTGGCCAAAAGTGGGTCTCATTGCCGCTCGCCGAACTGGGCGTCTACGGGGAACCAAGACTGTACAGGAGAGAGAGAACTAGGGCGGGGGCTCCATAAAGTTTGTTTTATTGCCAAAAAAAAAGTGTGTACATGCCCACTAAGCCTGTAAATTCTACTTTCAGAAGGTAACTTTCAAATATATCAGCCACGGGCTCAGAGACTCATGGCCGAGATATGTAGAGAGGGCAGGACAAGAGCAGGTTTACAATTGTTTGCATGGAAAATAGTACAGCAATTACTACATAATAATACAAGAATAAATTCTGTGTTTCACACACTCACAACTATACACCTACTTTTGCCCCACGTTACATGTGTGTATGGATACAGATATGTCCATTACAGCGTGTCCTGTAATAGCAGAAAGGCTGGGAACAACTTGTTTTTTGAAAGGCTGCCTAGCCCTGGCCAGTGTGGCTCAGTGGGTCCCATGCACCAAAAGGTTGCCAGTTTGATTCCCAGTCAGGGTACATGCAGGGATTGGGGGCTCAATCCCTGCTAGAGGGCATGCAGGAGGCGGCCAATCAATATTTGCTCTTATATCAATGTTTCTCTCTCCCTTCCCTTCCTCTCTCTAACAATCAATGAAAATCTTAAAACAGATAAATAAAAGGCTGTCTATGCTAATGTATGAGGTGGTATTATACAACATAAGCATAAAATGTTTGTCAAAGAAATTTGTCTGGGTCTGTGTCCCTGGACACGATGAGAGGAACTTGTTTGTCGTCCTATGCCTCTTGTCCAGTTAACATTTGCCATGTGCCCCCAAATACATGCCTCGAAGCATGACTTACTTTTTTGTACCAAACACAAGGCCTTTCTTTCTTTTTAAAAAATACATTTTATTGATTTTTTACAGAGAGGAAGGGAGAGGGATAGAGAGCTAGAAACATCGATCAGCCGCCTCTTGCACACCCCCTACTGGGGATGTGCCCACAACCAAGTTACGTGCCCTTGACCAGAACCGAACCTGGGACCTTTCAGTCCGCAGGCCGATGCTCTATCCTCTGAGCCAAACCGGTTTCGGCAAGGTCTTTCTAATCAATTTATCTTCATGAAATCCTCGATCAAACCAGAGACTGATATTTACTTCAAAAAGATGGATGGCCTTTATTCGGTAAACAGAAGCCTATTCATGGATGTGATGGGGAGGAAACAGCACCTCGGTGTCTCTGCTGTGCTGTTGTCAATGTTGTGGTTACACTTGTCGTGTTTCGGTCCTGACAGCTCTGCAACGGTATGACTGTGTCTCTACTCATCGACTGCCTCAACAGGTCTGTACTCTCCACGGCCTGTGGCCAATCCATGTCATCGAACAGGGGGAAGCCTGCTGGCACGTGACTCAGAGGGACCTTGTTTTCCTGAGTATCTTCCGGGGCCCAGTCAAATGGATGACACCGGCCCAGAGAGCTTGGTCTCAACCAGCAGGAGGGCGAGAGGAACCTCACCCGGTGGCCGTTCGGCTTGCTCTCGCTGGCCCCTCCCTTCACTGTGACTACCACCAGCGACAACACAGGTCCCTCCCAGCCTCCTTCGCCTCAGGTGTCCTCACCTGAAGCCCACCTCTGACCTACAGAGGGGTGCTTGGGTCATTCCAGTAGGTGGGAGGATGCAAAGAAATCACGACAGGTGGCGTAAGCAACAGAAAATGCTATGGTTAATAACGGTCGCATCTTACCTTAAAATTACCCAAGACTGAACTACATTGATCAGCTCCCAAATCCTAGTCCGAGGAGGCCTAGGATTTCGCTGCACTGGGGGATCTAAGAGGGGACCTGGGAACCCGCATTTTCAAGACACTCCCCCAGGTAATTCTGATGGGCAGCCAGGCTTGGCAAACACGGGTATAAATGATTCAGTTACACCCAAATGATTGTGAACCATAAAACAGTCTCATAAATTTGGACGTGTCCCTTTGAGAGGAAAAAAAGTCCTCAGGAAGAATTGCTCTCATAAAGGAATTAAATTAATCCTCAGAAGTGAGTAAATGAACCCCGGTAAACACATCACAGTCACCGCATTAAGTAAAACTGCCTAATCAATAATGGAGTAAGCAGAGATAGGACACTTTCAAGCCTGCAGGAGATATTATAATTCAAACGCTAGCCTAGACCTGATAAATATTTGATAGCCAATCCATTTTATTTCATTCTCCTTGAGAAATGAGTAAGGGCCCACGTTCCTGTGTAGCAACATCGGGTTGTTTCATTGAATCGGGAGGAAACAGGGTTAGTGACTACGTGACCTTCTCTTTCAAGGGAAGGATCATCAAGCTCAGAGCTCAAAGCCAGCCGGCCACTTTCTCTCCTGGTGGCTCTGAGCTCTGAGGGCAGGCCGGTCACGTGGTTGCGAGCCATCTGTGCAGAGCAACGGTGCTGGGAAATGTCCCGGCTCTCCAGAAAAGGCCACGTCTGGGGATGTCTGGTGCTGGCAGGACCCAGTCCTGGTCCTTCCTCCTCACCGCCCTCCTGCAGAGAGCCAAGACCTCAGGTTCTCTTCCTTCACCGACCTAAGGACCACAGAGATGTTTCACAAGCGCCCAGGGGGGTCTGATATACACCGACATTGGAGAACTTGAGTGGTAGTTGCTCCAGGAAACCCCAATCACCTAATTTTCCCTTCTTGCAAATATAATGCCACATCTACGCTAAATGAACAATCTTGTAAAAATGCCACCATCTTGTAAAAATACATCACTTATGTCTTAGCAGGGGTGAAAGGACTGGGTAACTCCGGTGGGGCTGAGGGGACTGGGTGCCGCCATCTTGTGTCTATGGGCACTGCCATCTTTGTGAGAGTGTGATGGTCAATTTGCATATTCCCTCTTTATTAGACAGGGTTCTCAGTCAAGATCTAGAACTTCCTTAACTCTCTTTTCTCTGAGCACTCTTTATTTTTGGGCTTTAAAATGCCAAACCCAAGTCAATCCTAAACTCTTCTTGACCAGCACCAACATCAAAAGGACTTCACTGTAATCCAGCTCACCTGAGCCATTTTCACATTCATTATCAGCCTGTCATTCCCAAGGAACTGATCAGTGGCATTGAGAATAATTTTCCACACTGACCAAAGATCAGGGTGCACTGAGTCACAGGCACGTTTGGGGACCACAGACATCGCTCAGCCTCCTTCTCCTGCCTGTTCCCCGGGAAAGGTGGGCAGGAGAAATCCCTCCAAAGCCTCGTGAAGCGAGGGGTGCCCAGACCCTTGCCCCTGACCTTGTGAAAAACTTCCACATTGTCATGCCTTTTCCTTTAAAGTTCAGCATGCCTGGAATGACCTTCCCCGCCTGCCACACCCACAAACTCCTATTCATCTGAAAAATAACCATAAAGCAGGATTCACTCTTCTGTTCTGTCCTAGCATGCTCTAATTTCCCTTTGTAGCACTCATCAAAGTCTCTAATAATATCTTTATGTGATTATTTTATCACAGAAAGCTACATGAGGGTAGAGACCATCTGCTTTGCTCACACTTGTATTTATAGCCTATTACTATGTCCGGCACATAGTAAATACTCAATATTATGAAGTGAAAGAATTAATAGGTTTATATATTTTTTTAATATACTAGAGGCCCAGTACATGAATTCATGCACATTTGGGGTCCGGCCGGCTCCCCCTGACTGGGGGGGAGGGGATTGGAGGTGAGGCCAATGCAGGGGAGGGGTCACAGGCAGTTGGCCAGCCAGTACTGCCACCTGGTCCAACTCCTGGTTGAACTCCAGGTTGAGAGGACAATTTGCATATTAGCCTTTTATTATATAGGGTATTTTTATTTGTTTCAGAGAGGAAGGGAGAGGGATCAAGAGAGAGAAACATCAATGATGAGAATCATTGATCAGCTGCCTCCTGCATGCCCCACACTGGGGATCAAGCCTGCAACCCAGGCATATGCCCTGACTGGAATTGAACTGTGATCTCCTGGTTCATAGGTCATTACTCAACCTCTGAGCCACACCTATTGGGCGGTTTATATTTATTGAATACTTCCATTGTGTACTCTCAGACTGGGCTGAGTGTTCCTGATATATGGTCAGGTTTTGTTGTTGTTGTTGTTGTTTTAATATATTTTATTGATTTTTTACAGAGAGGAAGGGAGAGGGATAGAGTTAGAAACATCAATCAGAGAGAAACATCGATCAGCTGCTCCTGCACACCCCTTACTGGGGTGCCCTTGACCAGAATCAAACCTGGACCCTTCATTCTGCAGCCAACACTCTATCCACTGAGCCAAATTGGTTAGGGCAATGGTCAGTTTTTAATCTTCCCAACAACCCCCCGAGGTAGGTATTATTGTTATTACCTCTAATGAATAAGATAAGGAACTTGAGGCTTGTGAGGTTTCAAGAGTTTGTCAAGGTCACACAGCTAAATGTGGTTCAAGTATGAGTTTATCAACCTCTGCAATTCAGCTCTCAATCACAATACTATACACTTCTTATTTGAAACAGTCTACCTCCTTGGCTGTGACCTTCTTGAATACTTTCAAATCAGAATTACTTGTTTCCTTCATTGTTTTATCTTATCTTCCAATGTCAACTATTCCCCTATTACAACACATCACATTGCACCATCAGGATTTAAATATGTATCTGTGTGCACCATGAGTGCATGGATCATACTTAACCCAACCAGCAGGTCAAGTCTAACCACCAAGTCCATACCCAGGTGCACTTACCATACTGGACAATAAGTGCCCAATTAACCCCACACCAGACTCTCTCAACGCATCATTGTCACTTCATAAAGAAAACAGATGTCATTAATGTGGGTGGACTAATTAACCAAGTAAACAAATAGAGAGCTCAGAGGCAGACCAACCGCTTGTGGAAACTTGACATATAAGATTGGTGGCAGTGAGAAAAGGAGGGAGCCAACATGTACAGTTATTCATGTAAAAAGGAAGGAAATTAGGCCCATGTCATCCACCATACATAAAAATTAATTCTTAATAAATTAAAGATCTCCACGTAAAAAACAGAACTTTCAAACATATTAAAATGACAACCAACTGCAATGCAAATCAGGGAAATAAAAATTAAGACTATGATAAGATAATCATTTTTAAACCACTAAATTGGCAAAAGTTAAGAAACCCATACTGTTGTCAAATATGTGGATCACTAGGAACTCTGGTAGGTATATATCTTACAAACCATTTTACAGAAAAGTTTGGAAATATCTAATAAGTTATGTTATAGTTATACTATAGCATGTTATATGCAGTTAAAAAAGTGAATGAACAAGTGCAGCCAGTGTGGAAAACAGTATAGTTCCTCAAAACATGGAATTGCCATATGACCAGCATTCCCATTTCTGGGTATATACCTAAAGAAGTGAAAACAAGAACTTGAGCAAATATCCATACACCATGTTCATAGCATCCTTATTCACAAGAGCCAAAGATGGAAGCAATCCAAGCATCCATCAATGGATGGAGAAACAAAATGTGGGAGATACACACACACACACACACACACACATATATGGGATATATATATATATCTATATAATACCTATATATCCCATATATATACATATCTATATATCCCATATATATATATATATGTGTGTATATATATATATGTGTATATATATATGTGTGTGTATATATATATATATGTATATATATATATGTATATATATATGGGATATATAGGTATTATATAGATATATAATATCCTATATAATATATATGTATACTTTATACATGATATACTCAATATTATTCAGCTTTAAAAAGAAAATTCTGCTACATGCTACAACATGGATGAACTTTGAAAATATTAAGCTAAATAAAAGGAGCCAGTCACAAAAGGACAAATACTGTAGGACTCCACTTATATGAGGTGACTAGAACAGCCAAGTTCATGGGGACAGAAAGTAAGAACAGAAGTTGCCAGGGCCAAGGGGAAAAGGAAGTGGGTAGTTAGTGTCTAGTGGGTACAGAGTTTCAGATGGGGCAGATGAAAAGGGAAGCTGGATAGTGATGATGGTTATACTACAATATGAATGCATTTAACGCCACAAAACCAAAGACTGAAACATGGTTTAAATGGCAAATTTTATGTTATGTATACTTTCCGACAATTTTTAAAAGCAAACGAGCCATGTATTTCTAGTATTGTTTGTTCACAGATTTGTTTTTGTCTCTGTTGTAGACAATGTTGCCATGGACATTCCTTTCCATGTCTGATGGTACATATATGCAAGGGATAGTGTAGAATATACACCTAAAAATGGAACTTCCAGGTCAACTGAACTATGCCAAATTACTTTTCAAAATGGTTGAACTATTGGACATAAATTAGACCATCCAATGATAATTTATAAAAAGATGTTCAGGAAATGTTAAAGTATAGCCAAAAGGAGGTAAATTTCTCAAACTTACCCAACCATTGGAAGTATACTGCCCAGAAAAGGGGGCTCCCTCCAGACAGCAGCTCCCTCATTTCGTTCCTTTGCTGGGCATCGCACTACAGAACATCGGCTACCTGACGTAAACAGCGGTGGGCCTCCAGGATGGGCACCTCTGAGGGAGGGAAAGCTGAATGAGACAGGGTCCTGGTCTGGCAGTGTGCTCCTGGGCTCCTTGGAGAGTCTAGTTCATGAGCACAAACACTGTTCTTCACTTGGCTAAAGGTTGTTCTCTCTCTGGGAAGTTCATTGTCTTTGATTAAGTGAGAACCTCGGAAGGATCTAGAACACTGGTTCTCAACCTTCCTAATGCCGCGACCCTTTAAGACAGCTCCTCATGTGGTGGTGACCCCCAACCTTAAAATGATTTCCGTTGCTACTTCATCACTGTAATTTTGCTACTGTTATGAACTGTAATGTAAATATCTGATATGCAGGAAGTATTTTCATTGTTACAAATTGAACATCATTAAAGCATAGTGATTAATCACAAAAACAATACGTAATTATATATTGTGAAATATTTATTTCTAATTACAAATAAATGAAATTTTGTCTTGAATCATGGTGTAGCATGGGTAACAGTCTTCATATGACAACAGTAAACTACATTGCTACACTTTGCTACACCGAAGAGCGGTGTGTTGGTTCCTAAGACCATGGGAAATAGGTGTTTTTCGATGGTCTTAGGCGACCCCTGTGAAAAGGTCATTCGACCCCCAAAGGGGTCGCGACCCACAGGTTGAGAACCGCTGATCTAGAACCACAGAGTCACAGCAAGTTAGTGAACACAAGTGACCTAGCTTCAACTATCAGAAAACCTGTCTTATGAAGTAGATTCACCCTAAGACATTCCAGAGAGAAAGCCGAAGGGTCAGAGGTTAAAGGGGAACTTTGTACACTTAGATCTGGGCAAATACCCACGAGATAGGCTGCCTGTGTGGTCCTGGGCATATTTCACCATCCAGACTGTCAGCGTCCAGGACTAGAGGCTGGGGAAGCTGGAGGGGATGACAGCAAAGGCCAGTCTGTGCTGATGACTCAAATGCATCCCAGTGGTTGGAGCCCACCGGCCAGTAACATCCTCAGCCAACACCTGAGTTGGGTTTTCTGTCTCAAGAGTCTATAACGCACTCTCATCCTACCACAACCCATCTTACCCCTTTAACAAAAGTGTGGTCCCTAGAGAATTAAAACTGCTGCCACGGCTTAGGTTTGACTCTTCATGAGAAAGCCACATAGTCCACGAATAAAAAGCCAGTTCAAGCAGGTGCCTCCACCCCACCCCCATATTATTCCAAACAGGTCATACTTGGCGGCCTCTCCTATAAACAGGTCTGCCATCTTTTCAAGATTCCCTCCCACCAGTACTATAAAGTGTTTTCCTATTCTGCAAACAAAAATTCTTCCACTACGTTTTTAGAAATAATTGTTATGGAATTTATTAGGGGTGGCATCCTACATAATAAAAGGCTAATATGCAAATGACCGAATGGTGGAATAGCCGGTTGCTATGATGCGTGCTGACCACCAGGGGGCAGACACTCAATGCAGGAGCTGGTGGTCACTGCGCTCCCACAGGGGGAGCGCCACTCAGCCAAAAGCTGGGCTCACAACTGGCGAGCACAGCAGCGGTGGTGGGAGCCTCTCCCACGCTGTGGCAATGCTAAAGATGTCCGACTGATGGCTTAGGCCCACTAAGCCGTCAGTCAGACATCCCCCCAGGGCTCCCAGACTGCGAGAGGGCACAGGCCTAGGCTGAGGGATCCACCCAGCAAATGCACAAATTAGTTGGTTAATAAAATCATACAGGTTTCAGGTGTACAATCCTGTAATACATCATCTGTATATTATTGCCCTGTGTGTTCACCACCCCAAGTCAAGTCTCCTCCATTCCCCTCTATCCCCCCTTTAGAGCTCACAGATACCAAAACTTAAAGATTTATATAAACAGGTACTGAAACTTAAAGATTTTTATAAACAGCCCTGGGCAGACCTTTTTCAACACTGCCTCACACAGTCCTGAAGAAGCGACCACCAATAAATCAGCTAAGTAGATGTCACTTTAAAACCACTGGAAGCAGACTAAAGGCTGCTGAAATCAATACCGATGAAACCAAAACCCCATGGATGCGCTTTTAAAGTCTACCACGGCCATTTTTTAAGCGTCGGGGCCACGGCATGTTATTGGCGAGCCACACCAGGGGCGTCCGGCGTCAGCCCACGTCCTGCCCGGTGGCAGGAGAAAGGCCTCAAAGTCTGCCTCCTTCGCGGACGCGCAGCCCCAGCTGGGAGGCGTCGCTGTGCGAGTTGCTGCCTCTGCCGCTGGCCCGGGCCTCCCGTCTCATCTGGGTTCAGCCCTTCAGTGGGTGCTGAGTCAGAACAGGTGCGGGACTTAGGTAACCAGTTTGTGCCCACATTTGAATATCTCAGCTCCCGAGCAAGTTGGCTCAGGTGTGCTTCCTCCTTTCATCTGCCATTAATCTTCCGGCCCCGGATCGGCTGACAGCCCGGCCTGACCTGACCGGGTTGCTTCATCGCTGTCACTGGACGGGTGGCGGGCAGCGCGTCTGAAGCTGTCCTTTCACTGTCGTGAGGCAACCTCTCTCTGTGGTGGAATCACTCTCCCCTCAGAAGACGTGGCTGGGGACCCTACCCCGGGGCCCTGGCTGCAGACTGTCAGCAAAGGGAGGCGGTCATGCCGACACCGGTTTGGCTCGGTGGATAGAGCCTCGGTCTGCAGACTGAAGGGTCCCAGGTTCAATTCCGGTCAAAGGCATGTACCTTGGTTGCAGGCACATCCCCAGTAGGAAGCGTGCAGGAGGTGGCTGATCGATGTCTCTCTCTCATTGATGTTTCTAACTCTCTATCTCTCTCCCTTCCTCTCTGTGAAAAATCAATAAAATATATTTAAAAAAAAAAAAAAGGCATGAATGACTGTAGTCCAGCCCAAACACCTTTTAGGTAGACGCACCCATGTACCTTTGGGGGCTGGAATGTGTGTTTCTGGAGTGGTCAAACACTCCTGTGTTAGCTGGATCTCATTAAACGAGGCTGGAATGTCGGCAGCCCAACACCTGGCAATGAGAGAAGATGCGCACCCAGCCCAGGGAGGGACAGCTGGAGGAGGTGGCCGGGAGCCCTGTGGAGGCTGGGATGACTGTTCTTTTTTTGTTGTTGTTCTTTTTTAAAATATATTTTATTTATTTTTTACAGAGAGCAAGGGAGAGGGTTAGAGTTAGAAACATCGATCAGCCGCCTCCTGCACATTCCCTACTGGGGATATACCCATAACCAAGGTGCATGCCCTTGACCGAAATCGAACCTGGGACCTTTCAGTCCTCGTGCCGATGCTCTATCAACTGAGCCAAACCAGTTTCGACGGGATGACTGTTCTTTCCTTGAGAAGAGCGAGGTCAGAGAAAGGCCCACCTGAGCGGTGGTGGCGTCTGCTGTAAATAAACTGGGAGGAAATAGCATAGCTGGGTGGGGTGTATTGGGGTCCCAAGAATGATGTGGACTCAGATGCTACAGATGGTTCAAGGTTCCCAAATGAACATGTTTTTATTTGTATTTATTTTTTTTAAATATATTTGTATTGATTTCAGAGAGGAAGGGAGAGGGAGAGAGAGAGAAACATCTATGATGAGTGAGAAGCATGGATTGTCTGCCTCCTGCATGCCCCACACTGGAGATTGAGCCCGCAACCTGGACATGTGCCCTGACTGGGAATCCAACCGAGACCTCCTGGCTCATAGTTCAACACTAAGCCACTGAGCCACACTGGCTAGGCTATTTTTATTTTTTCAAATTAATAAGGTTTCGGGGAGAGCTGGACTCACACAGATGGAGTAGACACTGAGTGGCAAACATCTCACAAAGCAATACTCCTCAGGAAGCGGCCAAATGAATGTGAAAGAATTTCACTCCTACCCAACATGACCTGTTGAATTCCTCTTCCGGTCACTGTTCAAAGTGATCTGGGTTTTCTCCACCAGAAACCAGGTAGCTAAGACCCTTCTTTGCAACTCAGTTTAGGCAACTGACCATAAGTCAGAAGCTGGGCTTTTTGTTACACCTCAAACTGCAACAGACCTGAGTTATCATATGTAACTGAAGGGCATTGATTTGCTTAAGAAACAGATGGTATAATGGAACTGAAATCATGAAACTATACAAGGGGAACTGTATCTCATTTTATCAGCTGCTCACTTCCTAAAAGCCTGAGGAACACAGTAAGTTACTAATAACCTGAATATTTAAATAAATGAGGCAATTCTGCTGATTAAAAGATTCCTATGAGAGCCCTAGCCAGTCTGGCTCAGTGGATAGAGCATCAGCTTGCAGACTGAAGTATCCTGGGTTTGATTACTGTCAAGGGCATATGCCGAGGTTGCTGGCTCAGTCCCCAGTAGGGGGTCTGCAGGAGGCAGCTGATCCACGATTCTCTCTCATCATTGATGTTTCTCTCCCTCTCTGAAATCAATAAAATATATATATTTTTTAAATATTCCTATGAGAAACACTTTGAATAAGTAAACAATCCTTCAGTCTAGCAGTTTCAAAAGTGAAACACATTTCTATACTTCCGGGTTTCACAGCACAAAGTATCTCTTTAAATCAGCCAATTCCTGACCTGGAAGCCACCCTGCTGGATTTCTGTGTCAATTATGCCAAGTAATCTCTTGGCAGGGAAACATTTTCCGGCAGGTTCCCACAGACAGGGACAGATGGCATTCCAGGGAGGGTACTTCCCGCCTCTTTGTTGTAGAAAATATTGACATTTTTGCAGGAAGCAGATCCAGGTTCGCTTTCTCCCCAGCCCATCTTCAGTTATGAAAGTCTGGAGGGCTGTGGCTCCACAGAACTGAGAAACTGCACTTGCCACCGAAGTTAAAAAGATCTAAGACATGAAGAGTACTGTTCATATCTAACTGATGCTTGTAAAAGTCACAAAATAGCAAGTAATACCCTGTGATCACAAAGTACTTTCAAACAGAAATGAGATGGGCGAGGAAGGCAGAGAAAAGATAGCTGAAGAAAATGGCTCTCTGAAAAAAAATTTGAAATACCATATGAAGCTTTTTTAAAGATCCTTTCTAATCTTTACAAGTTAGCAATAGCGAGGTTATATTAGTTTTACTCAGAAAGTCAGAGACAATTTACTAAAATTCAAAATTTGGGTGTACCGTTTAAAAACAACAACAAGAAGATGGCAAAATAGGTAAACACCTAAACTGCTGCCCCGCACAATGATTTCAAAACAACAACTAAAAGACAAAACAGACATCATCCGGAACCACAGGAAGGCTGGCTGAGTGGAAATTCTACAACTAGAAGGAAAGAGAAAAGCACACTGAGACTCAGAGGAGCTGCAGAAGGCAGAGGTATGGAGGCACATGCACAGAGAGGACTGACAACTCAGAATGCTACTGGCTTTCTCAATTAGGAGGGAGACAAAAGTTCCCGACAGCTCTGAACTCGTTCCGGGAGAGACTCTGGGGACCCAGTGGCGTTCATGGCCCCCATCCTATGACTGTCTGGCAGTGGGCGAAACTCGAGGGTAGCTTTCTCTCAGAGGTGCTGGCAGCGATTACCTCGGGACACTGAGACCCAGAGGCCTATTAGGGCAGGGCTGACAGGAAGCGATTGCTGTTTGCTCAGCCCTGATACTCCACCCCATTCAAACTGAGCACAGAGGCTTTTGCAAGTCTTGTCTCAGAAAGGTGTCTCCAGCAGAGTTCTCCCAGCATAGACACAGCTGATCCTCACAGCCAATTGGCCTGGTGGTCAATTCCTCCTAGTGATACCAACAACAACCAGGAAGGGGCTCCCTGCAGACACAGTTGGTTATTTTTGGGTAACAGATCAAGAAGAAGGAGCATTGCCGAAGCCAGTTTTGCTCAGTGGATAGAGCGTTGGCCTGCAGACTGAAGAGTCCCAGGTTCAATTCCAGTCAAGGGTATGTACCTTGGCTGCGGGCACATCCCCATTGGGAAGTGTGCAGGAGGCAGTTGATCAATGTTTCTCTCTCATCGATGTTTCTAGCTCTCTTTCCCTCTCCATTCCTCTCTGTGAAAAATCAATAAAATATATTTAAAAAAAGAAGAAGAAGAAGGATCATCACATGGAGGGACCAAGGCCATACTGCGTTTCCCCTGAAACTTCGCAGAGAAGAGAGGGTGCTAGCAGACTGTGCACTCTCAGAAGCTGCGGGAAGAACGCATTATTGAAAAGGGCATTCTCCTCCTGCAGGAGGAGAAGGAGGAGGAGTAATGAATCAACAAGCCGAATAGCACAGCAGAGGGGACTTCGGTGGGAAGTGGAGAGGCTGTGGGTTTGGATGCTGACTCTGCCATTTACCAAGGGCATGTCCTTGGGCATAGGGTGTCCTGTGCCTGAGCCTCAGTGTCCCCATATGGACCCTATAAAACAGTGGCAATACCTACTTCATAGGGCTGCTTCGAGGAGGAAGTGAGATTATGCCTGGAAAGGGCCCAGCACAGAGCCGGGCTCACACTTCTGCAATGCTCTGTATGAGCAGAGAGAGGATGAGCATCATCACTATCCCGTCCAAAACAACGTCGAACTTTCATAAGATCTCAGACAACAAGAGAAAGAGGATAACTTTTCCTGTTGATTCAGTTAACGCATCAGACTGGTATGAGAGAGCAAAGTAGGCCATTCATAAATCTGTTTTGCAGAAGCCTTTGGCAAAATGTCTCACAACTGCAGAGTCATTTAAATTCTGGTGGCTGTGCCAATTCTATCTTAACATTATCTTTCTCCTAGATAATATGCCTTTTGTATTAACTGATGTCTTAGATTCGTAATAGGCTATTTTTGCTTCATCCTGGAATTTCCATCACCAATTTTAATTTCCTGTGGCTAATCTTAGCAGAAACTTTCTAAAAGAAGGATGCCTAGACTCAGATCTCTTTTCATTCTTGCGGAGTTTGGATGTAGATGGTTATAAGAAACTGCCATGGAAGAAAGCATTTGTGCTCACCTCCCCACCAGCAACTGGGGGCTGTGTTTCAGTAGGAACTATGTTTCATGCCGAGTGACAATCTCACATTTCCAGGGGAAAACCGGATTACCAATTATTCATTGAATATACCTGACGTTGCATTTTTAGTGTTTCCTTCCACTTATCTGATGTCCACTTCTTACACAAAAGTGTGTTAGTTATCTAGGCTGCGTAAC
Source organism: Lasiurus borealis (assembly GCA_004026805.1). Taxonomy (NCBI): domain Eukaryota; kingdom Metazoa; phylum Chordata; class Mammalia; order Chiroptera; family Vespertilionidae; genus Lasiurus; species Lasiurus borealis. Next base: position 38,093 of record PVJN01007985.1, on the reverse strand, counting down.
AAATTACCCCACAATCTAGTGGCTTGAAACATTTATTATCTTGGAGTCATTTCTGGGTCAGGAGTACATGTGTTGCTTAGCTACATTCTCAGGTTTGATCAGGGAGCTGGCTAGGGCTGAAACACATCTTAAACTCAACCAAGGGTCCAGAGAAACCAAGATGGTGACATAGGTAAACACCTAAACTTCTGCCTCACATAACAATTTCAAAACTACAACTAAAGGACAAAACGAACATCATCCAGTGTAAGGAGCCTTTGGGACAACTTCAAAACGAACAGGAAGGCTGGCTGAGTGGAAATTCTACAACTAGAAGGAAAGAGAAAAGCACACTGAGACTCAGAGGAGCTGCAGAAGACAGAGGTACAGAAGCGCATACGCTGAGAGAGCTGGCAACTGAGTACGCAGCTGGCTTTCTCAATCGGGAGGAAGACAAAAGCTCCCGACTGCTCCGAACCCCAGGTCCAGGTGAGACTCTGGGGACCCAGACTCATATGAGGAGAAACTGGACTGTCTGGCAGTGGGCGAAATTCAAGGGCAGCTTTCTCTCAGAGGTGCTGGCAGCGATTACCATGGGAGACAAAGCCATTGCTGATTGCTCCACCCTAAGACTCCGCCCCATCCAAGCTGAGTGCAGAGGGGAGAAGGGATTTTTTTTTTTTTCTAATCTGTTGTAGGTCCAATTTTTGTAAAATAACTAAAAATTAATTTCTAGAAAAATAACAAAGACATAAAAAAAAAAAACAACCTCATTGATCCACCTGTTGGGTCAGATTGCTGTAAAAATGACTAAATAGTCTCCATCCTGTCGCTTACCTCACCTGGACCAGGTACAAATGGTTGTGGATTGCCATCAGTTCTGGGCTGTCTTTTGACGAGCGCTGATTAAGGATTGTAAAACCACCGATGACTTTTACATGACTTTCGCTGTTCACTTGGTTATTCCTGGATGGAAGGAATAAAAATAAATAAATAAAAATAAATAAAACAACAAACTAATCTCACTCCACTCTTTCTAGTCCTAAAAACAGGACCTTTTGTTACAATTAAAGTCAAGGGTGTGTGGGATGATGAATCTCCAGTTTAGTATTTTATCTCAAAGTCCTCTGTGTGCCTCCCTTTCCTTTCCGCCAGCCTGGAAGCTAGACTTAAGCCACACTTAACTGAGCAGTCCGACAGATACTATGACTACCAGTTCACATTTTACAACTCCTGTTGGAAATAAAGTCTGAATGCCCTTTCCGGTCTGTTCAGATCCCTCCAAACAGCTCGGGCCGTGCTCTCCCTCTCCGAAGCGCGCTGCATCTTTCCCTCCCCTCCAGGTTTGTTTGTAGATACGTATCTCAAACATCTCATCTTAATGAAACCATAAACTTACTGAGCAATAGCATTCACTTCATACCCTCCCCAGCCGCCAGCACAGCACCAGGCAGTTAGCGGAGCCTCAGGGGAAACCTGAATTCAGCTGACATTTACCAAGCCCAGAACCCGAAGCCCCTGTCCAGAGAACCAAGGGTGTGAGCAGGGCTTCCGTCCCAAATCCCCCAAACCTGGCCAGCATCTCTCTTCATCTCCCTTCCAGCCGCTGCACCACCCCGACCCCATCCACCAACACTTAAAGCAGAAGCGGACTCTGCTCACCTGGCTCTTACAGGGCAAACTTAAACCTGTGCAGTTATCACACGATCCCCACGAGAGAGGAGAAACCCTCGTGGAGGGAGGGGCCTTTAAAAACCATTGTGCTGCTAAAGCCGGTTTGGCTCAGTGGATAGAGTGTCGGCCTGCCGAGTGAAAGGTCCTGGGTTCGATTCCGGTCAGGGGCATGTACCTTGGTTACGGGCACGTCTTCAGTGGTGGGGGTGGTGGTGCAGGAGGTGGCTGATGGATGTGTCCCTCATCGATGTTTCTAGCTCTCTATCCCTCTCCCTTCCTCTCTGTAAAAAATCAATAAAATATGTATTTTTTTAAAAACCGTTGGTGCTCACAAGAGGAGTAACAGTCCAGAGATGGAAGATGCTGACGACGCCTTGCCAGGCTAGCAGTCAGCAGCAGTGCGTTGCTACACGATGCCCAGGACCAAACCAGAGAGGGTTGGACCTGCATTGCCACCATGTGTCCACCATCCAGATACCATTGCTGACGTGTACACATGAGGAACTGTTTGACATTGAATCTGGGACTCAGAACTGTTGGACATTGAAATTGGGACTCAAACATTTTTTTGTTCTTATAGGTTTATTTCTCGCCTGCAAGGGCAAGATATTTTTAAAGAAAAGAATCAGGGGAGGTGGGGGAACAGTTACAGAGGCAAAGGAGCATTGAACAGACTGTCATACTACAGCGGGAAGGCAGGGGAGGTTGGGGGTGGGAGGGTCTGTAAGAGATCAATGGAAGGACTTGTACGCATGTATGTAAGCATAACCAATGAATACAAGCCAGGGGTAGGAGGGTAGCAAGGTAGGGCATGTACTGGGGGTAGGGAAGGCTGGGGGGGAGGTCAATAGGGGGGAAAAAGGGAGACATATGTACTGCTATTTGTAATACTTTAAACAATAATAAAATAAAATAAATAAAATAAAATAAAATAACCATTGGTGCTCAACTCTCAGTTGGGCATCCCTTCCTTCCTCCCCAAGGAAGGGATGAGGTGAATAAAACGACATTTGCGAGCCCAGGGCAGGCAGCTCCTCGGGCACAGAGGCGGGCCGAACAGGTGTCTTTGCCCGCGAGGATTTCCAGTAGCTGAGGCACACCAAGCCTCAACCAGAGGACCGAGTGGAAGGTGCCTCGTGTCGCAACGCTGGCCTGTGGAGAAAGCCCTGTGGGCGAACAGGTGGGGGAAGTGATCACCTCCAAATGGCGAAATCTCAGAGGACGAGTCTGTGGCTTAAGCCTTGGAAAATGGGCAACACACACAATGGGTGACACTCAGCACTGCCTACCTCCCACGTGCTGTGATTGGTGGCTGAGGTGCCCCTCATGTGGGGGCTCCCCAAGGTCTGCTGGGAAGGTGCTGTTATCAGTCCCCTTTTACCATGAGCAAACTGAGGCACACACAGAGTGAGCCATGTGTTCAAGGTCCGGGCTATAGGGGATGAAGAGGGTATGTGAACTCATAGAGCAGTGGTTCTCAACCTTCCTAATGCCGCGACCCTGTAAGACAGCTCCTCATGTGGTGGTGACCCCCAACCATAAAATTATTTCCGCTGCTACTTCATAGCTGTAATTTTGCTACTGTTATGAACTGCAATGTAAATATCTGATAGGCAGGATGTATTTTCATTGTTACACATTGAACATCATTAAAGCATAGGGATTAATCACAAAAACAATATGTAATTGTATATTGTTAAATATTTATTTCTAATGACAAATAAATGAAATTTTGTCTTGAATCGTGGTGTGTAGCATGGGTAACAGTCTTCCTAGGACAACAGTAAACTACATGGCTACACTTTGCTACACCGAGGAGCGGTGTGTTGGTTCCTAAGACCATGGGAAATAGGTGTTTTCCGCTGGTCTTAGGCGACCCCTGTGAAAGGGCCGTTCGACCCCCAAAGGGGTCGCGACCCACAGGTTGAGAACCAGCGTTATAGAGGCTAACTCTGGAGCTGATGCTCTGAACCTTCACTTCAGGAGCAGAGGAGACCATGAGGGAAGGCCTACCCTGGTGAGGGGTCTGTGAGGCCCAAGCACCTGGGAAAAGGGGGGAGCGAGGTGCTCTTTACATGTCATGGCAGGTGTGGAATATACATATCCAACTCTGTACTTTGTATAGATAACATTTCCTCCGACCTCACAACCTCTCTCTTTGGCAGACACCATTCTCCCCATTTTACAGAGAAGAAAACTGAGGCACAGGGCAGTTAAGTAACTTACTCAAAGCCACACGGCGGGCAAAGCATCCGAGTCCGGGGACCAGACTCCTGCACGGGTGGAAGCTGCCTGTGCCTGGACGTCTCCCCGTGTCTGCACACCCTGCGCCTTCCCACCGAGCTCCTCCCTGACTCCTGACCCCGCATCCCCACGCCCGCGCTCAGCTTCGACGGCCGCCCAGCCTACCAGCGCCAGGTGGGGAGCCACCTCACGCCCACAACGCCCGTTCCCACAAAGCTTTGCGCTGCCCGGGAATAAAGAGCCTTTGAGCTGCTGGGGCGCCCCGCCCCGCCCTCCGCAGGCCCCGCCCACAGACAGGCCCCGCCCACAGACAGGCACGGGCCCCCGGCGGCAGTGGGCGTGTCCCCGGCGGCTGCGCCCGCGGCGGGAGGCGGGGCCTTCGCCGAGGGGCGGGGCCTTCGCCGAAGGGCGGGGCGGGCGCGCCGGTGGCTCCGCCTCCGTCTGGCCCGAGCTCGGCCCCGTGCGGACCGGCGAGGCATCGCCTTTGTGCGGGGGCTCCGGGAGTCCGCGACGACGGCCGCTCGCGTCCGCGTTCATTGTTTCGCTTCTGCGTCTCTTCCGGGCCCGTGTAGGGCTGCGCGCGGGGGCCCGCACGTGTCCGCCGCGGCCGCCGGAGCCTGGGAGCCGCGCGGGCGCCGGCAGGGGCGTCGCGGACGGGCGGCGCCGGGAGATGAAGTCCCTGAAGCCGTGGTGGTCCGACGGCGGCGGCCTCCTGCCCCTCGCCGTCCTGCTGAGTGTGGCGGGGCTCCACCTGGACCCGGACCTGGACCTGGACCTGGACCTCTACCTGCTGCTCCCGCCGCGCGCCCTGCTGCTGCAGGATGAGCTGCTGCTGCGCGGCGGCCGGGCGCACCCCGCCTGCGCGCTCGGCCCCGGCCCGGCCTCGGGAGGGTGGGCGCGCGCGGACCACCTGCGCCCCAAAGGACGCGAGCCGGGGCCTGCGGGCCGGCAGCTGCTGCTGCTGCGGGAGGTGCGCGCGCTGGGGGCGCCTTTCATCCCGCGCACGCACGTGGACGCGTGGCTGGTGCACAGCGTGGCGGCCGGCGACACCGACGGGGCGCACGGGCTGCTCGGCGCCGCAGCAGCCTCATCGGCCGCGGGAGTCGGCGCCGGCGCGGACGGCGGCGGCGGCCAGGCGGCGCTGGGGGGCGGCGGGGACCCCCGCGCGGCTCCGAGCAGCCCCCTGGCCGCCGGCGAGGAGGAGAAGGCGCCCGCCGAGCCCGCGGCTCGGGTGCCGGACGCCAGCGGGCGCGCGAGCCAGGTAACCGGAGGGCGGGGGACGCGGGCGCGGGGCGGGGGGCTCTGGCCCGCAGCCCGGGGGGCTGGGAGGCGCCTGGGGAGGGGACCCCGCTGGCCTCCCCCGCCCCAAACCCCTGGGTGGTTGTGGGGTCGCGGAGGGCCCTGCGCGCCTGCTCTTTGAGGCTCTGCCGGAGGCGGTGGGTGCTGCGCTGGAGCTTCAGGCTTTGGGGGAAGAAGCGGGTGGGACCCTCGCTCCCGCTGGAGGGGACCCCTCAGGCGGGATCGCTCCCTAGGGGGGTGGGTCGGGGCCGGGATGCTGGTGACATTCTTGCCGTCTGTCTTCCCCGAGATCCTGTGAACACGGAGTTGCCTTTTTCTTTTTCTTTTTTTTCTTTCTGGAACCCGGGCCGGACTCAGAGGATCGGCAGGAGGGCTTGGCCCCCGGGAGAACGCGGGTTTCTCTTTAGGGACCGCGCTCCCGGCCTGATTTTTTACCCCGTGGAGTTCATTTTTTGCTGCTTCCCCGGCTGAAGGAGCGGGGGACAGGGTGCGGGGGGTCAGGAGGGCTGGCAGGACGCCGCAGGTGACACCCCCTCCCCCTGCCCCGCGTGCGAGCGGTGCGCCTCCCTCTCCAGCGCGTGCACTCGCTTATTGGCACAAACAGGAACCGGCCACCCCTAGCGACTAAGACAGCGGTTCTCCACCTTCCTAAGGCTGCGACCCTTGCATACAGTTCCTCATGGGGTGGTGACCCCCAAACCATGACATGTTGCTGCTGTGATGCATCGTGATGTAAATATCTGCATTTTCCGATGGTCTTAGGCGACCCCTGTGAAAGGGTCGTTCGACTCCCAAAGGGGTGGCAACCCACAGGTTGAGAACCGCTGGACTAAGGAGTCCCCTGGGGCTTGGCTTTCTTTTGGAACCGCGAGATCTGTTCCTGGAAGCGTCTGTGCAGCTCCTCACTCACGTCCCAACTCGGGACAGCTCGGCACCCGTTTCCAAAACGCCCCGTACCCACAGCGCCCGCGCGGGGCCCAAACCTCGGTGTTAACCACCGGTATCGATCAGCAGGTGTTCCTCGGACGGTGGTGTTTGTGTGGAGGGCAGTCTTATGCCAGATGGGGGCCGGGGCCAGACTGGTTTGTTTGCTGCTCTTGGAACGGCCTGGTGTGTAGGCAGTTGTCAGACAAGCTTCTCCACCCTCCTGGAGGGGTCACGGTGCCCGGGTGCTGGGTGATTCACTGTCACCCACGTCCCATCCCTTCCTCTTCTCGGGGCGGGAGCCGATGGGAGCTGATGATGGGAGTTGGTGGGAGTACATGGGAGTTGGTGAGCCCCTGTCTAACCCCAAGAGTGGAAGGTTCTTCCCACCCACTCATGCAACCTGGACCCTCCTCTCCCCTCCGCCTCCTCACCTGAGGTGCGTGACATAACAACCTGCCCGGTGAAACCCTGGCTTCGGTGCCAGGTGGCACCCTGCCCCCGCACCGCTGAGGGCCAACAGGCTGGCAGAGCACACAGGGGCCTGGAGGGAGGCGAGTCTCTCTGCAGGACTTCCTTCCCTTCCTTCCCAGCATCACCTGGTTGATGCCTGTTTAGACAGGCCAGCCTGGAGGGTGAGGGTGAGGGGGGGTGGGCGGGGAGGAGGTGGCAGGGAGTTCCAGAGCCCGGGCCCAGCCAGACCTTGGAGTCTGGAGCCCAGCGTTCCAGGGGAGAGGGTGAAGTTCACAGGCAGCCATTCTGGCGGGGCCTGGTCCGGGGCAGGTGCGGCCCTCTGAGCCTGGCAGGTGCGGGGTGACCTGGTTGTGCTGATTCCAGCCGTGGTCCGCTGTGCAGTGCCTTCCTCAGCCAGGCCTTTTTACGGCAACCTGTGAGGTACACAGGCCTGTGTCCAATGTGCACTGGAGAAAAAGCGGGGCCCGGTGAGAGGGGGAGACTTGGTTAAAGCCGCACAGTTTGGGTGCCAGAAGCGGGACTAGAACCTGAGCTTCCTGATTCCCACACGGGCTCGTCCATTAGGCACCTGCACTGCACTCGGGCTCTCTGGACGAGCGTGCCACTGAGTGCGTGCTGTCCCTCACGCCTGTCCCCGGGCCCTCGGCTCTCCGATGCTGGATTAACTTGAAAGAGTGGGTTACACCACCCACCATGCCCGGCTGTCATTTGGAGCCAGGGCTCTGGGAGAAATGGGGCTGGGGAAGATGACACTACGCAGAGCCTGGGTTTGGGGGCATCCTTTACTGAGGTGCCCTCACCCAGGTCACTCCCAGCCTCCGTGTCCCATCAGGGGGAGCACAGTGCTTACCTCGGGGTGTTGTGCCAATTAAATGGGAAAAAGCATGTGGGATGTGCCAGCCCAGCAGCGCCTGGAATGTAATTGATGTTCTCTCATTCCGCCTCCATCTTCAACCCACCCTCCTTCACCTGTCCCCACTCACTTTACTCCCTTTGATTTGGCTGGCGGGCTGGCACGGCTGTTTGTTTGTCAAGGGGGTGGGGTGTCTCGGAGCCAGACGGCCTGGCTGGGAAACCCAGCGCTGTGACAGGGGGCCAGTTTCTGCCCCGCTCTGTGCCGCATTGTCCTCACCCGCACGTGGGCATCATGAGGGTGCCTAGCCCGGAGGGTTGTTCTGAGAAACCGTTCATGCCCCACAGCTGGCTGAGAGCTGTGCCTGTCGCATCTTAGGTGCTTAATGACAGTCCGTGGCTGTGAACTTCAGAGAGGGGGAGCGCTCTGCCCCGTAGACCGTCATAGGTTTACTGTGTTTTTAAATAGATCACTCTGGTGGCTTCCACCGGGGGTGCAGGAAGCGCTGGTGTTGAGTCCGGTTCTTCGTAACTTCTGTCCCTGCGCACAAAGGCGCTGAAGCAGGGGGTTTTCCGAGTAACAGAAGCAGCGCCGCTGTGGTTTCGCTTCTGATGGGGCTCAGCCCTGTCTGAAAACTCGGCCCGGAATTCCCCGGGGCGGGCAGGCCGGCCTGCCTCCGTGACCACAGCCGTTCCCTCGCCACCGAGGCAGCGCCTGTTCTCCGGAGAAATGCAGGGGCGACGCAAAGACGCCGGCGGTTTCCGCATACCTGAACGGGAGCCTGTGTGAGGGCCGGCTCCCGGGGGTCAGGGAGCTGGTGCCACTTGGGGACAGAGAGGCCTGGGGTCCTGCCCTGGAGGGGGCACCCCCTGCCGGGGGAGGGGCCCGGCAGGACCTCTCGGTTTCCTTGGTGCAGCGGACTGTGTTTTTTTCGGGTCACGGGAGGAAGCTGATACCATCCATACTGGCCTCGGAGAAGAAGGGGATGAGAAGGGTCCTTGATCCCCTAAAGTGAAAATTGTCCTTTCCAAATCAGAGAGAGCCCCGGTGCCGAGGCAGTGGCCGGTGGTGGGATCTCAGGCCCTTGCCGTTTTGGAGGCACAGCCGGGATCAGGGGTTGCCCTGTGGTGACATACTTGGCAGCACCTCCGAGCTTCACAGCCGCTCTCCTCGCTTACGCCGCACCCTGGTCTCGGATCGGAAAGGGTGGCATAGGTCACAGTATTCGTGTCTCGGTGCTACCGCCTGGGTGGCTTACAGAATAGGAACCTGCCGAGACCGGTTTGGCTCAGTGGATAGAGCGTCGGCCTGCGGACTGAAAGGTCCCAGGTTCGATTCCGGTCGGGGGCCTGTACCTTGTTTGTGGGCACAACTCCCAGTGGGGGGCGTGCAGGAGGTGGCTGATGGATGTCTTTCTCTCATCGATGTTTCTGGCTTTCTATCCCTCTCCTTTCCCTCTCTGTAAAAAATCAAATATATATATATCAATAGGAACCTACCGTCTGGCAGTTCTGGAGAGGAAGGTGTTGGCAGGGTTGGTTCCCACCGAGGGCCGTGAGGGAGAGGCAGGCGGTTCCAGGCCCCGGCCTCTGGCACGTGGCTGGCAGTCTCTAGCCACCCTCGCCCCCATCTCTGCCCTCCTCTCCCTGTGGCCTTCTCCCTGTGCACGTCAGCGTCCACGTTTCCTGTTCACAAGGCCACCGGTGCCGTGTTGGATTAGGGTCCCACCCTGTTCACCTTCACTAAGGACAGCCACACGGCTTCAGGTTCCCAAGAAGGCCACCCGGACCACTCACTGCCCGGGTGGTCCCGGGGCTACAGTTCATTCTGTTACCGTCACCAGCTCCCTGGCCTGGCACCACTGGGTGTCCGCTTGCTTAGCTAGAGGCCCCACCTGTTGGAGACTAAGCTGTTTCTGAGGCAGGGCCTTTCCAGCAGGAGATGGTATGTGCTCATGAGCAGTTCTGGGGAGAGGCGGTGGGGGTGGGGGGGTGGGAGGATTTTACTGCCTTGATGCGAAGCAACCCTGAGGAGCCTTATCTCCCACTTTCTCCGGTCGGTCCTTCACCTCCTTGTTGGTCACGGCGTACCCTCTCTGCAGTGTCCCGCATCCCCTTCTTCTCGCCATCCCCCCATTTCTCAGCTCGTCTGCGATCATCCAAGTGCAGGCTGGCCTGGCAGTCGAGTGCTCCAGATTTCAGTCAGGCCAGCTGCAGGGGCCGTAGGTCTCAGCCCCAGCCCTGACTGAATGAATGAGAGGGAGGGGAGCACACTTTTTTTTTTATTGATTTTTTTTTTATAGAGAGGAAGGGAGAGAGATAGAAACACTGATGAGAGAGAGACATCGATCAGCCGCCTCCTGCACGCCCCCTACTGGGGATGTGCCCGCAACCAGGATACATGCCCTTGACCGGAATCGAACCTGGGACCCTTCAGTCTGCAGGCTGATGCTCTATCCACTAAGCCACACCGGTTTTGGCGGGAGCACCCTTCTCACCCTCTCTGCGCCGTGGCTGCCTCTCTGTGCAGTGGAGGGGAGAGGGCCTTCGGGAGCGGTGAGGACTGAGGGAGATGCTGCAGGTTCAGCGGTCGGTACATGCTAAGCCTTCCATGACGGTAGCCACTGCTGTTGTTTCAGCTGGCGGGCTTTCTAATGCCCCTGCCCCGACTTGTTGCGGCCGGCCGGATGCCGGGTGCAGGTGTGTAGAGCGTGCCTGGGTCCTGTCCACTCTCATGCAGGGAGCCTCCACCAGTGCCTCCTCACCCACCGATGACCTGATATTTTGTCATGAGGCTCTGCGTGCGGCCAGCGTGACCCAGCTCCGACCCGACCTCGCTGAGCTCACCCCCCATGATCCTCTGCCTGTGGCCCTCTTTCCAGCTGAAACTGGCTCCCTTCTTTCCCCAGACAGCCTCCTGCTCCTGCCTCTTACGCTGTTACCTGGGTTTGCCCAGACGCGTGTCAACGATCACCTCCTCTGCAAGCATTTCCTAGTCTGTCCTTCGAGCCTATTACACTCTGTAATGTCTCTTTCATGGGACTTGGCATCCTCTCTTTTCTTTCTTCTTCTTCTTTTCTTTTTTTTTTTTCTTTTTCATTTTAAATTGTCCTTTTGTGCCTTGAAGAGCCAGTCCTATACTCAGGACGGCCCTCCTACACCAAGAGAGAGATCGGAACAGAGCACAGAGGGGAGCAGAGGGCGCACAGGCTGGGGCAAGTGGCACTCTCTCTCTCTTTTGCACGGCAGGGTCTTGAGTGTGGGAACTGGGTCTTCACTCTTACCCCCAAGGGGTACCCAGGACGGGGTGAGGAGCGCAGGCGGGTTCAGCCAGCTCACCCATCCCTCCTTGTGGCTTGATCCCCTGAACGTGAATATGTCGTGGGCCCTTCATGGCCGGAGTCCAACTAGAAAGTAGGTCAGATCCAGATCCTGACGGGCCATCTGACCACTTGGTGCCAATTTGAGTGGATGGGGGCAGCAGGCTTTCAGGGTGGCGTCATAACCAAGTGGCGGAACAGGATTGCCCGAAGTTACACAGCACGTTCGCGACCTGGCCCGGGACAGAACAGGTTACTGTTCGTAAGCACGGAGCTAACCCACCTCCCACCCACGGTGGAGCGACGCGCTGTAAAAACGAGCTTCGCCCATGCGTGGCGGCCTTTCGATCTGAGTCGTTTGCTCTCAAAGTCTAGCTGAGGACCCGTGTCGCTATTCAGACACACTGTGGGCAGCTGAGGCTGGGGGCGCAGGTACACACCGGGGTGGTGTTGGGTTTAGTTGCAGGTGGTGATGGGCAGAGGATAGGCAGTCGCATAGAGGCCTGACCTGTGGTCACAGGGGTGTGGCCTTTGGGGACTGGGTGTGACTATCAATAAGGGCTCTCCAAGGAACAGAAGCAGTAAAATATGAAAAATATATATTATACCAGTATAACATGAAGATATTATACACGCAAACACACACACACACACACACACACACACACACACACACACACACACACGATTGATTTCGAGGCGTTGGCTGCCACGGTGGTGAAGGCTGGCAGGTCCGAACTCTGGGGCAGAGGGAATTCAGCAGGTTTGAGGCAGGATTTCCTCTTCCTCAGGGAAAACTCCCTCGGTTTTGCTCCTCAGGCCTTTCAGCTGGTGGGATGAGGCTCACCCAGCTTATCGAAGATGCTCTCTTTAAAGTCACCCCGATGATGGTAGCTATCAGCCACGTCTACCAGCCGCCTTCCACACCTCGGGTGGTGCTTGAGTGAGCAACTGGGGACGACCATACGGCCTAGCCACCCGCCACGTTAACACCTAGAACTGAGCATCACACCCTCCCCGCTCCTCCTTTCTGCCCGGCAGCCTTGCGGGGAGTGAGCTCTTTCTGGAAGTAGCTCTGGTGGGGTGTGCGTTAAGGGCCGGTACATGTTAGATCAGGTTGTAGTTCGTGGCGTGTTACAGTTCAACAGACGGTTGGCTCTTATTGCCCCAGAGCTGGGGGTTGAATCCCCAGGAAACGCCTGTCCCGCTGGCTCATTCTGGAACTTGCTTTGGTGTGACAGGGACCCTCCTGCTCCCAGGGTGGGGAATCAATCAATCGGGGAAACGCTGGACCAGGATGGGGATGTTCCAAGTGGAGATGATCAGACAGAAGAGGCAACAAGATCGCCAGCCCAGAATACTTGGAGAGCTGTGATGGGCGGAGCCCGTCCATAAATATCTCAGTATACTTCCCTGAAATAGAAGGTCTCTTGTAAGTATAACCACAGTGCCACCTGTACACCTAAAAAATCAGTAATTCTTGCCCTGGCTGGTTTGGCTTCGCAGATAGAGCGTTGGCCTATGGACTGAGAAGTCCCAGGTTGGATTCTGGTCAAGGGCACGTGCCTCGGTTTCAGACTTGATCCCCAGTGGGGGGGCATGCAGGAGGCAGCCAATCAGTGATTCTCTCTCATCATTGATGTTTCTATCTCCTTCTCCCTCTCCCTCTCTGTTGGTGTCATCAAATATGCAATCTGTATTCAGGTTCCCGGTGATGTCAGGAGTAGTCCACAGGTGGTTTGTTGGACTCGCGATCCAAATAGGACTCATACCTGGCGTTGTGGCCAGCTGTCCTGCATGGTAGCATGATCTTCACAGACAGCAGCTTCACTTATTCGCGTGGAGTCAGCTCTTCCCACCGCTGCCGGTCTCCTGTGGGCGTGAGGCAGGTGGGAGCCGGTGTGGGTAGTGGTGGTTCCCATGGGAAGCGGCATTTGCCCCAGATGGCTCCCTGAAGGGACTTCATGAGTGGCTTCCTGCAGGAGCGGACAGGGATGGGGGTGCCCAGAGACTGCCAGCAGGCAGGAGTGGGAAGAGGGCAGCTGAGTGAAGTGAGGAGGCGACCGGAAGATAAATGCCGGGGCCTCCCCTTTGCTTGCCCTCCAGCCTCCTGCTCTCTCTCCCACTGGTGAACCCCACTGGAAGCCAGCCAGCACAGGAGCCCCAGTTTTCAGGGGACAGCTTCCAGGGGACACCACTGGTTCTAGAGGCACAAACTAATAGCAAGACAGCGCCAGAGAAATGGCTCTGAAGCAGAAATGCCGGCAACCAAATCCCGATTCTGTCACGTGCCAGCTGTGTGACTGTGAGGCAGGTTGCCTCAGTTTCCTCCTGAAGAAGAAATGCTGAGACACTCAGTTCAGATCCTGTCTGTGGTGCCTGGCCCACAGGGAGCGCTTCATAAACCCAGGCTGTAATTACTATAAACGGCCAGTAAAAACCACCCAGGCCGAACAGACACCTCTCTATCTGGCTCCTCTGGTCTCTGTAGACCCGATGACTCCAGCTTGCCACCAGCCTAGAGACCAGCCTCAGTGTGGGACAGTCGTGATGTGGGCCACTTTCCATCGCCAGGGAAACCCAAGCCTTCCACCTGCTCACTCCATGGCTGCAGTGATCTTGGTTGGGTTAATTTGCATACTTGCTCCTGATTGGGTGGTGGGCGTGGCTTGTGTAGCAGAGTGTTGGTTGATTTGCATATTGCTGTTTTATTAGATAGGACATAGATGTGTGTGTGTGGCCTTCACCCCTCTGAAGTCATCTTTCTCTTGGGCACCACACTGCTCTGTGTCTTTGAAGGTTCCTTCAACCCAAAGATCAAAGCAGGCCTCAGCCTTCCCTCCCCCAGATGAGTAATCGAAAGGCCCAGCGAAGCCAGCAGAGACCGGGCACAGAGAGTGTTTTCAGCGTCAACCTCACCATCGCACTTCTCAGGGCCCAGGGCAGGCTTAGAAGTCAGGGTGCCGTTAGCAGAACTTGGGAGACGAGAGCGTGGCTCCTTCCTTCTCCTTCCCACGGCCTTCACCCCCTCGGCAAGCCTCCCCACGGGCCACGTCAGTGGCGAACGTAATGGAATAGCTGGAGGACACCTGTCATCCCTTCACAGCCCAGTGGGAAAGAAACGACCCAAACAGTTGTCGTTTTAGGTAGAGTAGAGTAAGTGTCCCGAGAGAAAACCTACGGCCACGGGACTCTAGACCCAGGAGACCCGGTTCTAGCCGAGGGGCCCACACTGAGGAGGCTGCTGGGGTCCGTGTGGGGGTGAGGTGGGTGTCTCCTCAGCAGAGCGCCTGGCGGGGAGGCCTTCCCAGCAAGGCCAGTGCGGAACAAGTCACTGGATTTCTCGTTGTGATTAGATTAGACCCCTTCCTCCCCACCTCCAGCTCCTCACAGGTTTACGATGGCTTTCTACGGCAAGCGTGGACACTTTTTTTTGAGTCCCAGCCTCACAGGAGTATCACCTACATACAAATAAAAAGCAGCTTAATGATGGGTTCCTCGTGCCCAGTCTTTAAATTAAAAGCATGGCCCATAACTCTGCAGAGTACTTGTAAAACACTCTGGATCTCGGCCCCGTGTCACTGAGTTGAGAAAAACAGGAAAGAGAACCGTCATTACCGGCCGCCAGTGGCTGGCATCGCTTTCTCTCGACATTCTCTTATATATATTATTGATTTTTCACAGAGAGGAAGGGAGAGGGATAGAGAGCTAGAAACATCCATGAGAGAGACATCGATTAGCTGCATCCTGCACGCCCCCTACTGGACATGTGCCCACAACCCAGGTACTGCCCCTGACCGGAATTGAACCTGGGACCTTTCAGTCTGCAGCCGACGCTCTATCCACTGAGCCACACCGGTTTCGGTTTTCTCTCGACATTCTGATTGCCTTGCCAGCAGTTAGGCGTTAATGGCAACTCTGGAGAACCAGAAAGCAGTTGAAAGGAGTAATAATGTCCATAGAGCACCTTAAAATGTAAAAAAGTGCTTTTTCTCAATTTCTTAAAACGTGAAGTAGATGCTATCTTTTCACAGACCAGTGAACTGAGGGCCGAAGTGGTCCAGAGTCACGCAGCTGGTAAGAGTAGGGTGAGCCTCTGTAACAGCAGTTTTGGGGCCTTAGTCCTCCCAGCCACAGGCTTTGGTGGGGTTTGCAGACTCTGCCACTTACACTGAGTGGCCAGATTATGATGATCTCTGAACGCATGATAATATGGCCACTCAATGTGTATCCTATATAATAAAAGTCTAATATGCAAATTATCCCCTCCACCAGGAGTTTGACCAACAGGCAGGCCAGCCAACTGCTTATATCCCCTCCCCCTGGCCAGGCTGGCTAAACCCCACCCATGCATGAAGTTTGTGCAGGGGGTGGGTATCCCTCAGCCCAGCCTGCACCCTCTCCAATCTGGGACCCCTTGAGGAATGTCCAACTGCCCATTTAAGCCCAGAACTGCTCAACTGCCTGCCTTCCTGATTGCCCCTAACTGCTTCTGCCTGTCAGCCTGATCACCCCTAACCACTCCCCTGCCACCCTGTTTGCCCCTAACTGCCTCTCCTGCAGGCCTGGTCACCCCCAACTTCCCTCCTCTGCTGGCCTGGTCACCCCTAACTGCCTTCCCTTGCAGGCTTGATCACCCCCAATTGTCTTCCTTGCAGGCCTGGTCCCTTCCAACTGCCCTTCCCTGGTGGCCATCTTGTGGTGGCCACCTTGTGTCCACATGGAGGCAGTCATCTTGTGTGTTGGAGTGATGGTCATATTACTCTTTTATTAGATAGGATAGAGGCCTGGTGCATGGGTGGGGGCCAGCTGGTTTGCCCTGAAGGGTGTCCCAGATCAGGGTTGGGATTCCCTTGGGGTGTGGGGCAGCCTGAGCGAGGGGCCTGTGGTGGTTTGCAGGCCATGCCCCTGGTGACCCAAGTGGAAGCCCTGGTATCTGGGATTTTTTATCTTCTGTTGTTGGTAGCCTGGAGCAGAGCCAAGCCTCCTGCTTGCTCAGTGGCAACAGCCATTTCTGTTGGGATTTGTCTTCTGTAATTGAAATTTTGTAGCCTTGAGTGGAGGCCTGGGCTGGCCAGGGTGTGCTGAACACTTGGCTTCCTCTACGGTCAGGGAAACCCAAGTCTCCCCCTTCTCTCCATGGCCACAGCCACCTTGGTTGAGGTTAATTTGCATGCTCGCTCCTGATTG
This sequence comes from Lasiurus borealis, assembly GCA_004026805.1. Taxonomy (NCBI): domain Eukaryota; kingdom Metazoa; phylum Chordata; class Mammalia; order Chiroptera; family Vespertilionidae; genus Lasiurus; species Lasiurus borealis. The sequence goes on along the minus strand of PVJN01007985.1, from coordinate 22,137 downwards.
GCTGGTGGGTGTGGCTATGGCAGAGTGGTGGTTAATTTGGATATTACTCTTTTATTAGCTAGGACACACACACACACACACACACACACACACACTGAATGGCCAGATTATTATATTATGCATTCAGACACCATAATAACTGGCCACTCAGGGCATATCACAGACATGATAGTCCTTTTCCCTTTCTAAATGGATGCAATGTTGAATCCCCTACCCCCCTGCCTTGAGGTTCTGGACTCTCTTCCCCCTTACCCCCTGTGGTAAATGGGAAGGGAATGCTGGCTGAGTTGAGGGGGCAGAATGTTTATAAGGAAGGACCTGGGCAGCTACCACTGGGGAGGGGAGGAGGAAAGTGGGATTGACCAGACGCAGAAGCCAAGCTGTGATGCAGGTCATGAGACCGGGAGCTGTAGGGCTAAAGCGGCCCACATCACGGCTGCCCACCCTGCACCCGGTGGCCGGGCCTCTGCACCCTCCCCGTCCAGGTGAGGGAGGAATATGCGGGCCCAGGGAAGGGTGTGACCTCAGATGAAGTCGCTCTCAGCAGTTGAGGCCTCTGTGACAGACAGCACAGCTGGAAGTGGTCCCCAGCAGCTGCCACTGCCCTTCCTTGTGCATCACACTCACCTGGGGGAAGTCCTCCTTCCTCACTCCTGCAGCACAGGTTTCTGCTGGCTGTGAAAATGCAGGAACTGAGAGTTGAGTGACTCAGGGAAGGACTAGATGACAAGGTATCCACTGACTACGTAACCCTGTGCAAGGGAAAGTCCTCTCTTCCCAGGTCTGTGCAGGTCAGCCAACACTTTCCAGTCTGCCTTCAAGGTTCTTGACTGTTAATGCAGCCTCTGCCTTCCCCTGTGGCCTCGGAGACAGAGTGGCCATTTGGGACAGCTTGGTGCATGCCTGTTGTCCAGCTTAATGGTTTCCAGCCCCTTCTTACCCTCAGAAGTGGACGGGTTTGGGTGATCAGTCATGTAGCTATTTATGTCAGTCATGTAGCTATTTATGTGTACCAATGGAACCTGGGAACCGGAGTGGGCCTTCTCAGAACGTGGTCTTCAACTCTAGAGCAGCCCCATCCCCACCCCAGGACTCACTCTGAGGACCAGAGAGAGAAAGGGAGTGACCACAGGCAGCAAAGCTCAGATCCCCGCTCCGGGACTTGGCTCCTGGGCTCCCGCAGCTCCCCCTGCCTCCATGTTTAAGGGGACCAGGCCTGGCGGGTGGCTCAGGTGGGGGGAGTGTCGTCCCGAACTCCTAAAGGCAGGCAGGTAAGATTCCCAGACAGGCCGAAACTGGTTTGGCTCAGTGGATAGAGTGTTGGGCTGCGGACTGAAAGGTCCCAGGTTCGATTCCGGTCAAGGGCATGTATCCTGGTTGTGGGCACATCCCCGGTAGGGGGCATGCAGGATGTGGCTGATCGATGTCTCTCTCTCATCGATGTTTCTAACTCTCTATCCTTCTCCCTTTCTCTCTGTAAAATATCAATAAATTAAAAGATTGCCAGAAGGACCTCTGTTGGGGTGCATGTGGGAGGCAGCCAATCGATGATTCTCTCTCACCATTGATGTTTCTGTCTTCCTCTCCCTGCCTCTTAGAAATCAGTAAAAGTATTTTTTTAAAAAGTCACTTCCAACTTATTCTGTTAGAAGCAATTCACCAAGTCTAGCCCCCACTCAGCGGGAGGGGGACTGAGCTTTCGCTCCTTGAGAAGAGAGTGTCCAGGTATTTGTGGACATACCATAAAACCACCTTAATATTCAACGTCCATTTCTACTGTTTAAAAACACCATTCAGAAATAAGAATAGAAGGTCTACTACCCAAATCCTCAAATATCTTGCATCCGCTTGAAATACCTTGAAATAAAGGCTCTGTGTTTTTCCTCAAAATCAATCCTGTCCCAGGTGCTTTGGAGTTCATCCTGTCTTCTGGTGGGCCTTGCTCTTCAGTTACCCTTTCTCCTAAGTCTGTGGTCGGCAAACTGCGGCTCACAAGCCACCTGCGGCTCTTTGGCCCCTGGAGGGTGGCTCTTCCACAAAACACCACGGCCTGGGCACGTCTATTTTGAAGAAGTGGCGTTAGAACAGTGGTTCTCAATCTGTGGGTCGAGACCCCTTTGGGGGTCCATCAGCCCCATCACAGGGGTCGCCTAAGACCATCAGAAAACACAGATATTTACATTACGATTCACAACAGTAGCAAAATTACTGTTAGGAAGTAGCAAAGAAAATAATTTTGTGGTTGGGGGTCACCACAACATGAGGAACTGTATTAAAGGGTCCCAGCATTAAGAAGATTGAGAACCACTGCGTTAGAAGTTTAAGTTTAAAACATTTGGCTCTCAAAAGGAATTTCCATCGTTGTCCTGTTGATATTTGGCTCTGTTGACCCATGAGTTTGCCAATCCCTGTCCTAAGTCATCCCCTTACAAACATGCTCTAGTGTCTCTCATCTTCAAAACTCGACGCTGACCCGTCTCTCCACTTCATAAGCAAAACCCTTGCAAGAATCCACTGTCCACCGTCCCACTTGTCACCTCCCATCTACTCCTCCGCACCCGATCGTTTGGCTTCCTGCCCGCACTGACTCTGCAGAGGCCACCAGCAGCCTTCCTGCTGCCAAACCGGTGGACACCTTTTCTCCGTGCTTGTGCCACCCCAAGCAGCATTCGTCACACTCAGCCACCCCATTCTCTGGACTCCTGGACATTGCTGTCCCCCGCTCTCCCCTACCCCACCTCGCCTCCTGTCCCCTCATGCCCATAGCCCGCCCCTCTGAGTGGATGCGGCCGTCCTGGCGCTCAGCCCTTCCTGCCTTGCGCTCTCCTGGAGCCCCGCTGGTCCCTGTGTGCGGGGGTGATGTATTCCCCATTTATACCCTCAGCTCAAACCTCTGCTGTAAACTCAACTTACTTGCTGGAATATGGATTTCTACTTAGAACACTTTTGGGTGTTCTTACAGGAGAACGAGGTGTTCAGAGCCTCGGGTCACAGCTGCCGGCAGGAGGAAAAGGAGCAGAGCGGGTCAGGCCGGGGCAGGTCTCTGCAGCGGCGGGATGAAGAAGAAACCCAAATAGCAGAGACCCCGGAGTGGGAGGCAGAAGAGTCCCTGGAACCCAGGACTGAGGTGAGCGTGTCAGCATGTCCCAGTCTGACCATTTGGGCCGAAAGTTAGATTTTCCAAGGCTTTGTCAGTATGTGTGTTGAGGATGAATTTTGTGTACACGTATGACCTACTCTAAGCAAATCTGATCAATGGAAAACACTTGGGTTTTGTTTATGTCGGAGTGATTATGTGATTTACAAAGGAATCAGCCATAGAATTAGTTCTCTCTGTTTAAACTCCAGACAGTGTGTGAGCACTCATGCCTACCCCTCCAGGTACTTGCCTGCAGGTTTTGTTAGTGGCATTTGCCATGGGGAGAGATAGAGAGATGGCTGAGGCCCTGCGTCCAGGAATCCTCCCCCAGCCCCCTGCAGGCAAAGCTCCCTCCCTACCAGCTGGGCTTGGGTTCAAACCCTCACCCAGCGTCCCGCTGGGCCATGCTCCCTGGGCATCGGCCCATATGGTCCCTCTCGGCCTAGAGTTAAGGCCAGACCCAGCGGGACAGCCTGCTTAGCTCCCGGTGTCTAACTGCACTCCGGCAGCGAGAAGAGGAAGAGGAGGGTGGACACAGGAGCTAGGCTGAGGGGGTGTGTTCTCCCTGCAGCCTGTGTGGCCTCTGCTTCCACGTGGGCATCCTCCGGTTTCTTCTGAGCCCTGCTGGGGTCCTAGCCACCGCCTGGCAAACAGGTGCTCCAAAGGCAGGCAAGGAGGCTCCCCAGACGTTAAACCACTTGCCCCGCACCGGAAAGGCGGCTCTCAGCTCCGGCTGCCCCAGGGGGAGCTGGGTGCTGTGCTTTGACCACTTTTCAGAGCCCATCATATCTCCTTGACCATGTGACACTACACCAAACATGACGTGATTGCGTGAAATCAGAAAACAGCGTGGCTCTTTGCCCACCCGCCAGCCTGTCCTGTCCTACTCTAGGGGAGTGAGCTCTTCCCTACACCTGGAGTGAAATGAGAGCAATCTCTGACCATCCACTGCAGCAGTTGGTCAGTAATAAATCCAGTGCAATCCTAAAAACTCTGAACGGAAATTCAGTTCTCCCGGCTCATCCGCTGCAGCCTGAGCCTCCCCAAGGAGGAAAGCCTGTGTGTGTGTGTGTGTGTGTGTGTGTGTGTGTGTACACCTGCATGTGGCTTATTTGTCTGTTTCCCCAGAAACAGACAAATAAGCTGCCTCCTCTGGGGTGTGGTGGGGTAAGGGCGCAGGAAAGGTGGTTTCACTGGCCTTATTTAGACGCCGGTTTCTCCTGACCATGGGGTATGTTTAAACAGTGTTCTTGGGTGGGCGGGCCCTACCATTCCCTAGGTTCTCTGGAGACCCCACTGGAAGTCCTTCTCTTGCCCAGGACAAACTCATCTCCACCTCCAGGCGACCCCTCCATAGCTGGTCCTGGAAACAGGCTGCTCAGCCCCATCTAAGCGCAGCCCTTGCTCAGCCTCCTGCCCTTCATGTTTCTGTCAGGCTCTGCACACTCGTCACTCGCCACACTCCTAAGTGGTCTCCTAGGGTCCCTTTCTGTCCCTCTTAAGGCGAGGGGTGAGGAGCTCGTGCCAAGGAACCCTCCCACTTAAGTGAAGACCCCCCTCTGGCTTGCATTTCACTTCATATGAACAAAACACTGAAAGGAGACATTTCAGCCTACTTTCCTCTTGCCTCTGAGTGCCCAGTCATCTTTTGGAGGGAGATGCTTTTATCCGTTTTAGCGAGCGGCTCACTGTTTTGCAGATCTGTGCGGCCGCTGCCTCTCTGCTGGGCGTGCCTTTGTGTCTGTCCCGCACTGAGCTTCCCAGAAGAGTGGGCCCTGTTTGTCCCTGTGAATCACCTGAGGTGACTCGCCGCTGGGACAGAGGGGGCATTCTCCGCATGCTAGTGAAGGGATCCAAGTAGAGCGCTTCCTTAGAGAACTGAAAATGCAATTTAAATGAGGGAGAGTATCAGCTTGGACAGAACTTTCCAGAAATGCACTAATCACTCTTCGCAAGGATTTGTGCCTCAGTCTTTAAGTTCAGTTCGGCTCCTCACTGTGCACCTCCAGGCTCCTGCTGGGGACGTCTTGTTTAGTTGGCATCAGTTCATGAAACTTTTACCGAGATGTTACTCAGCGGGCACTCTGTCTGTTGAAATGGTATTTGTTTCCCTTCAGGTGACAATCCTGGGTGGTAACTAGGACAGATGACATGACTTGCTAGTTCACGGTGCCCTCTTTCTAGGCCCACTGCAGGCCCAGCTTCCTGAGACTGTGGCTGTTCATGAACAATCCATACACTCAATGTAGGTTAACTGGTCTGGAGAGATTTTCTTCTCACTAAAGACCATTGGAAGTTTACAGTCATGTTTCATCTTTTAAGAGATATGTCTTAGAAAGGTAAATGTGTGTCCACCATATTCTTTAAATACTCCATGATTTCTGTTCAAAATGTATTTTTGACCCAAAACAGAACTGTATGTTTGTATTTTATGATAAGATTTCTAAGAGTCTGTCTTAAGACTGACCATTCCCTGGCACTCTAACTCAAATTTAATGTAAATAGTTTTCTGGATTAATTGTAAGAATAGCCGAGTGTCCATTTTTGTGCAAGATCTGTACCCACCTGAACAGAAAAAACTCGGCAATTAGATTTAGACATGGATTAACCCAGTTCTATGGAAACAAACGTTTCAGAAAATGTTTTGTGTCATTTGTTAGGTGTGATAGAACTGTTGCTTAGTGACTTGAACAGAATGATGCCCACAGTGGAGGCGCTCAGCAAGTAGGCACAGGCCCGTGAAATTCTGCAGTGAATGGGGGGATTGTGTGTTTTTAAAACAGGTGGGGGTAGGTTTAAGGGAAACAGAGGTAACGGGGAGTCCCGCTCCCAGGGACTTGAACAACATGAAGCCATGACTACCATTACCACCATCGGGACAAAAGCTATTGTCTCTAAGGTACTCTGTTGCTCCTTCTCCTGTGGACCCAACCAGAGGGATGGATCAGTGACGGTTAACCCTAACCCTGGCCCACCATCTCCAGGGGCACTGAAGAAGAGGGAACAGGCAAAAGATTGAATGAAACACATTTCTGACTAGCCTGCAGGGGTCAGTCCTTATTTCTTTTTAAGCAGAATGATTCTCATACCCTTACTTCTATATCCTAAATATTAAGGCTTTCTTGACTGCAAATAATGTTACTTACCCACCAAGGGTTATTTTTTGCAGGAATCCAGATGTATGTTGATGTTATCTATAATCAGACACTTGTGACCATCAGCAAATATTGGTAAACAAATATTGCCAGGACTAAGCAAGTTTGGGGTCCTTAACAGAGGTAATAGAATACCTTCTAAATTTTCTCCAGAAATTAGGAGTCATTTCAAATATAATTCGACTGGTGAAGAAGTCCGCTACCCAGTAAGAAGGTATAAATGGCCAGTTAAAGAGCAAGAAATCTTACCCACCAATTTAGCTTAAATATCTCTACGGCATCCATAGGAAGCCTTGTATTTATTCCTTGTATTACAATGAAACAGCTTGAATACATAGCTTCATAGAACCAAGATGTTTGGTGGGAAAGGAAACCAAGTACTTGTACACACATACACCGCATTCCAACCAGTGTGAACCTTCAAAACTGGAAACGCTGCAGTAAAATATGAGGGGTAGAAGTGACGCACAGCACAACACAGGAGTGTGAACTTACTAACCTGTAATGATAATCGCCGTGGCACACCAAAAGCGGTAATCCTGGATAAAATATAACGGGCAACATTTTTAGTGCACAGTGGAACTCAAAAGCAAGAAACAAAGAAGGGACTCAAACCTACAATTAAAATAATTGGGCACCCAACTGAGGAGCCTCAAGAAGGAACTGGATGTCATGAGAGTGGGATTGAATGAAATGGGAATAGTTCAAGCCTGTGCATGGGGCACCTGGGTTCCCTGCTTGTGAGCTCTTTGGTTCAGGAACTAGGGACGAGGGTAATTCTTGCCACCAGATAGGAGACAGAGCAAGGAAACTGTCTGTCCTTTAGAAAACAGAACCTCAAACGGGCTCCAAAGCCAGCTATAGAAGCTAATCCATACCATCTGAACCAAGAAAGCAAAGTTGAGAAAATGATAGGAAGACTGGTCCTTGCAGAGAAAAACAAAACTGATAAATTGGTAGCCCCTGAAATTGTGCAATTCCCAAAGAAATAGCTTTCAACAAAGCTGAACTTTCTGGTAGTCTCAGGAGAGATTAGAAAGCCTGAAAGATAAGCAGGGGTTTTTTTTTTCTTATTGACTTTTTACAGAGAGAGAGAGAGCGATGGAGGGTTAGAAACATCAATGAGAAACATCTATCAGCTGCCTCCTGCAGGCCCACTACTGGGGGTGTGCCTGCAACCAAGGTACCTGCCCTTGACTGGAATGGAACCTGGAACCTTTTGGTCCATAGGCCTTACACTCTTATCCACTGAGCCAAACCCGTTAGTGCGAGAAGCAGTTTTGAAGATTCCAGGAAAATATTTCCAAAATTAAAATGATCTTGACTCAGCTATTTAATAGGGTATAGTCCCAAGCAGACTAAAAACAAAATTCCAAACATGGCGATGTGAAATGGTAGGGCAACAAATTAAGAAAAAAAAATTGGCTATAAAATGGCAGACTGACTGCAAGCAAATCAATAGTAATAAATGCCATGGGACAAAAGTACCGAGGGAAAACCTTAAACCTGATCATCTCACCAAATAGACTATTATTTAAAGATGAAGCAAAATAACTGGGTTATGTACAAACTAGGATTTACTACTTGAGGCTCTACAAAGCGATCAAAGGAGCTATTTCAGCAAGAAAGGAACTAAACATTAAAGGCAGGATATGACACAATGGTTGATTAGGTACATCTAAATAAATAAATTTGACTGTAAAGTCACATTAATTCTGTAGCAAATTTGGAGAGCTGGATGGGTAAAATAAATTGGAACTCTAGCCAAAAATGATATGAAGGTGGTTAGGGCAGGAATAGGGGAGAAGTTAGGAGTTGAAGGTTCTTATTTAAGGGTTCGAGAATATTGATGCCTAAAGGAAGAGTGTAAAAACCCCCAAGATCAGGTTAAAAATACGGAAGTATGATCTAGTTGTCCTTTCAAGATAAAACTTAGCGCCCCAGGCAACCACACTGCAGTCTTTTAATGACTGATGGACCTTTTTGTTTTTCTAGAGATATCTAAATGGGACTGACACCTCTCTCTCTCTGGAAGACTTACTTCAATTGATTTCACAGCCTGAAAATTCACTGGAGGTAACTGGAAGAGTCTTTTATCCTTGCAGAAATATCTCTGCACTGACCTCTCAATAAATAGAACCTTTATACCTGGATGACAATTTAAATATAAATTAATGCACTGTTACTATTTGAGCACACAGACTTATGATTATTTTATATAAACACTTCAACTTTAGAGAACTAGCCAAATATGTAAATACTATTCCTCCAAGTAATCACAAAGGTCTGATCAAATTTGCTTAATTCTTATTGAATCAAATTTAATTCACGTAGAACCAGAATGGCAGTAAACATTTGACAAAATAAGCCGTAGCTTTATTTTTCTGGTAGCATTTGTGTCATCATACTTTATTGGTCTGATTTTTTTTTTAAGTGTATTTTATTGGTTTTTTACAGAGAGGAAGGGAGAGGGATAGTCTCAGAAACATCGATGAGAGAGAGACATGGATCAGCTGCCTCCTGCACACCTCCCACTGGGGATGTGCTAGCAACTAAGGTACATGCCCTTGACCGGAATCGAACCTGGGACCCCTTCAGTCCGCAGGCCAACTCTCCATCCACCAAGCCAAACCGATTTTGGCAGATCTACTTTTGTAAAAAGACACACACACACATACCCAACCAACACTACTTCACCATTGCTATTATCCATGATCCTCCAGTGTGCACTTATATTGCCAGCAGCCGGGAATGGCATCTTATATGGTAGTAAAATATACAGTAAGAGTTTAACATTAGAATGCTATAACCTAATTGTTTTATAAATTGCCATATTCAAACCAGTCTTACCCCCAAATATAGCCTATCTTGACTTGGGTTGTACTGAGTTGCATTTAACTGGGTAAAGTTGTTACAGCCAATAGCCTCTCTACTTACAGAGGAGCAGAAACTGAGGAAAGAATGGGGCATTGGGGTACTAGAACTATTGAAGTTGAACTGTCTATTAAAGTGCTCTTTTTCCTTTTTCAGGGCATCTCCCTGGGAGATATTCCTCTCCTCCCAGGAAGTACCAATGATGGCATGAATTCAGCGTATTACAATGTGAATTTTAGCCAGGCTATAAGTCACGATGTCAGTCTCCATGAGGCCATGTTGCTGTGCCCAGACAATACCTTTAGAAGAGACCCACAAGGAAGGACTTCACAGCCACAGGAACCATTTCTGCAGTTAAATTCTACCACCACCAATCCTGCACAGACCCTTCCCGGAACTGACCTGAGAGGATTTCTTCCACCTGTTGACCATCAGATAAGGAACCTAACAAGCCACGACCTTCTCTGTGACCTTGACATCAATATCTTTGATGAGATAAATTCAATGTCTTTGGTGACAGAAGGTGGTTTTGATTCGATGGAAGTTTCTTACCTTTTTGGAGAACCCGATTCTGATTCTGGGCTTTCTTTAAATTCAAGCCATAATAGCACCTCTGTCACCAACCCTAATTCCTGTGTGTGTGACAGTGCTATAGGTTCTAGTAGTGACCTTGAACCTCTGTCCCACCATGCTTTAGAAGGGGCTGTAGGCGGCTACTGCCCAGAACCCAGTAAGATTCGCCACATTGATCTTAGTAGTGATTCTGCTTTCCACGGGAACCTTGCATTTCAACACATATTCCATAACCACACTTACCACTTAGAGTCAAGTGTACCAGAATCCCCTTCTGACTCTTTTTCATGGCCTAGGAAGTCACAGAAAATAAAAAGCAGGTACCTGAATGACACAGACAGAAACTTAAGCCGTGACGAACGCCGTGCTAAAGCTCTGCACATCCCTTTTTCTGTAGATGAAATTGTCCACATGCCTGTTGATTCTTTCAATAGTATGCTAAGCAGGTACTACCTGACAGATTTACAAGTGTCACTCATCCGTGATATTAGACGAAGAGGGAAAAATAAAGTTGCTGCTCAGAACTGTCGAAAGCGCAAACTGGATATAATTTTAAATCTAGAAGACGATGTATGTAATTTGCAAGCTAAAAAGGAAACCCTCAAGAGCGAGCAAGCCCAGTGTAACAAAGCCATTAACATCATGAGAAAGAAACTGCTCGACCTTTATCATGATATTCTTAGCAGGTTAAGAGATGATGAAGGTCGGCCTGTCAATCCAAACCAATATGCTCTTCAATGCAGCCATGATGGAAGTGTTTTGATTGTACCCAAGGAACTGGTGACCTCAAGCTACAAAAAGGAAACTCAAAAGGGAAAGAGAAAAAGTGAGAGAAGAAATTGAAAATAGACTGATTCCATTAATGTGTGTAAAGTAGTAATAATGCTCAGATGACAGATTGCAAACCATTGAAACTGCGTCAAGGTTTGCTGAAGCATCTTTTAAGCACTGTTACTTGAATCACTTAAGGCTACATTTTTGAAGCTTACATGGACAAGTTTAGGACTTCAAGAAGCTGACGTGGGAAATCTGGGGAAAGCTTCTTTCTGTTAAGTTGTCCTGCATTATATACACAATTCATAAATATGTACAGAGTAAGGTGACAAAAAACCTGATAGGACTATTCAACTCACTTTGGTAGCCATTTTCTAGTAAGATGGTCACTTTTAACATAACACCGGGTGTAATTATTTTAAAATGTATTTTAGTTTTTAAGTACAAAGTAGCCTTAACCTTCTCATTTAGTTAGCACTGTAGTGAGCTTTTCAAAAGCAAATTTTATTAATATTGAAAATAACTTCTCTGTGGAAATGAATTTTATACTTGAATTTATTTAAAAAGTTAACTTCTCCCTTATATATAGAAATTATAAGCAAATTTACCTTGGCTATTATTCCTCCAAAATGCCCATTCAGGAATACAGGTAAAATATCTAGCAAAATAGGACAGCATGTTAAGACTTGATCCAAGTTGAACTCAACAGTCTGTTAAACTAGTCAGGGAAATCACTCGGATTTCACAATACCATGTGAAATAAAAGACTACAAATGTCCATACTCTCAAAAAAGAAGTGCATTAGGCTTTAATGGCTGAGAGCAAAGACCTTTACACTCCACACGTTTTAGATAAGCAAGCGGGGCTCCCGTGTATAGCTTGTCACGCCCAGGCAAGTTAAGGCAGCCTGTAGGATGACCTCACATACGTAACATTTGTCTCACCACAAAACTCAGATTCATGTGAATACATTCAGAGGCTGTACATGAACACACACCAACAGCAGGGGAAGAGCCAATGAGCAGACGCCACAACCAAAGAACTAGAAATACTGAAACTACAGGACAGTAAAAAAAACAAGTGGATAGACTTGAACAGAAGTCACTAATCCTAGAAATAATGGAATTGAAATGCAAGTTAACATGAACAGTTAACGTTTGATTTCAATAAGGTTGTCAGATAAGATGTGCCTATGTAAAAATCAAGTCCAAGTATTATGGTTTGCAAAAAATGCAGTTTTATAGGAGTGGATTTTTTATAATAAACTTTTTCCACTTTTAACTGGGCCTAGCCATTTCTTTCAAACCCCCCTAGATTATGCCGCAGTAATGCTGCTAGATACAAACATCACTCTTCAACTTTGCACAATCACACCAAATGTGGATAGGCTGGCTCTGCAAAGGAGTTCTCTTATATGTCCTAATGGTATTTAAACCACTGCTTTAGGGCACTTTTTGACAAATGACGAAGTCTACAATATAAGATTCTACAATACTGATTTATGTGAAGGCTTCAAAACTATTAATCCTATTACTCAAATATTTTGTCAGACTCCTCAAATCCCTGGACCTATCAAGACCACAATAAAATATAGGTGGGCATTAAATTGGCCAAAAATAAAAGGCATGTAGTGTAGCAAGCTTTAGTAACAAAATTATCACTCAAGTTACTTTGGTCCATTATAACCTAAGGTCATGTCAAACCTTAAACTTCCTGTTAACCAATCACTGATTCGGGGTGGGGAAATTGAAGCTGCTTACTCAACTATCATTGATAATCCAGTGTTAGCAATGGAAATCTCCAATATTTTAGTTTGAATTATCTAGATTAAGGAACGTGATACACAATGGTTGACTTAACTGCTTTACTAGTTCAGTAGTCTCAACATGCAAGTTATTCTGGAATTGAAGGTAGTTATCAGAAAAAGGAATCCACCATCTATATAGATTCAGACATCAGGAACTAAACATTTTCAAAAGACCAACTTCTAAAGTTTTATGCATTTACAGGTTGAAACTATTGACCCATCCCTTAATAGTTAAACCAGACCAGTTAATCTTAACATGAGTAGGCAGTTAAGACTTTGAACTGAGAAACAATCCCATCAAAACAAGATTTGTACAAAATGTGTCCCCAATGTGGTATGAGGTTTAAAAACAAGCCTCAAGTCTAAGATCCAGACCCTTAAAATGGCCCAACTTTGTTTGCAGTTAGTCCTTGGCAGCCTTGAAGCATTTTCTATGGCATTTTCCTTGAAGCATCTTTCTCAATCTCATTGACCCAAATCAAAATTCCATTTTAAATTCAAACATAAAAGTATCACCTCTTTTAAATGCAGTATTCCTGAAATTATCCATCATAAAACTCCTAAGTGAAATCTGGCAGACTATCCCTTGCTGGGCATCTCCCTTCCTTCCCGACCCATCAAAAGGTGGTACTGCTGAACAGGCCAGAGGAAATTTGGGGGCAAGTATATAAAAAAAAAAAAAGTTAAGCTCAACAAGGACCTTTAGATATCCTGGTGTTATCTCTGGAAAGGGACATACCCACTTTTGAGCTGTTACTAAGGAACTTTCTTTTGAAACCTCCCTAATTACTGAATTTAAACACCAAATTAAACATTTAGTACTTGTTAGAATTTTTAGAGAACTTGACTTGGCGTTCCCTAAACCAAATTGGGTTATTGGAAATCTCAGATGAAGATCCAGTTCTCAAGATCCCTGTGGGAGCTAGCTTGTAACCATGCATGCTCCTCAGTAATCCTGATTAAAAACTTTCTACTATGCCATCATCTCAATACAAGATGGTGTGACCTAGTAACATTGGTCCTATTTTGCTATTTCTTGTTCTTGAGATTGCCATGGGGGGAAATAGGCAAAACCAGCTTGCCAGCCCTGTCATGCCATTGAAATGACTTTCCAGTTGTCACCACTGCAATTTTGCCTTCAATTAGGATCATGTAAATTGCTTCCAAATTAACATGTAAATAATGAGGTCACAGGCTTATCCATGTTATGCAGTACTGCTTTATACCTATTGTATCCTAACAGCAATACTTTTGGCATACTGAGACAAAAAAGGTTGCAAAGTACTGCCCGGTTACCTTTTAGAAACCTTATGTTAAGTTCTAAAGGGAAATTGTTTCAATAGCCACTTCATTTAGTTTATTAGGTATTAACACTTCAAGTCCTCACGAGGATACTTTTCCCATTGATTTTTAGAGTGGGAGATAGTGACTCATTGTCTCCTGGAGTGTGCCCCTATTTGGGGCTGGGATCAGGCCTGCAACCCAGGTACATGCCCTTGACCGGAATTGAACCGGTGACCCTTTAGTCTGTGGGCTGATGCTCTCTACTCAAGAGCCCCAAACAGTGCACACCTGTTAAGGGCTGGGTGTTTTAAGGTTCCTGACTTCGTTTACCTCAAGGTCTTAGTTGTCAAGCTAGGCACTTCTGAAACCTTCAGTTATTTTCCTAATTTGAAGCTGAGTATTAGTTTACTTGGTTATTTGAAACAGAAACACCTTTTCTTGTTAAGCCATCATTAGTTTGACTTACCTGATACTTCATAGTATCAAAACCAAAGGAAATGAGACAACCTTGGTATTTCATGTTTATGCTTTTTGTATAGGTAAATATCAAAAGAAAGTCACTGTCACTAAATTTTATCCCACCATACTTAAGACACTTTATAAAGACAGCAACCCAATACTCGGTGTAAAATGCGGGACCACTTGAAGAAACTAGAAAGACAAATTTTTATGTCTTGGTGCTTTGCATAACCGCTTAATTTATACCACTGTTTAAAAGCCTGTGATACTTTTAAAACGCCACCGGGGATGTTGAACACACATGGTAAAGCAGAAAACTAGAGCAGCATTCCAACGCTGAATATAGTGTATAAAAGAAGGGCATTTATTAGGGACAGGCAATAATGTCCACAATGCTTTTCTCATGTCTGTTAAAGTTGAAAAAAAGGGCAGTATGTACAGTTTTGTGAAACTGTTTTAAAAATCTAAGGGATGGCAATTCTTTAGACAACTGAATGTTTATAGAACAAGATTCACACATTTTATGTGTAAACATTACACCAAGTAATTGGATACAAAAGTATTTATTTTATAAATTTTATATTTAAAATAGAACTTTAATCTGTCTACTCACAAAACCTAATTTAAAACATGATACATTTATCTCCCTGGCTGATTTGATGTTATTTTTACATACAATACTCAACTTGTAATGGTTTTATATTAAGAACCTATACTAAATGAAGTTTGTATTTTATCAGAAAACATTTCCCTTTACTCTTAGAGTGCTTTTTAAAATGAAGGCACCAACAACTACTTTCAGATGGTACAGAATTTCTTATTTCTTGAAGACTCTGTGGTTGACCACTTCTTCATTAGTTACCTGCAGCAAGACACCTTCCTGCCAAAGGAAAAAAAAAGTATCTGAAGAAGTTTATCATGTTTGTCCAAAGAACCTAAATAACTTCTGTGGTGGTCTTAGGATCAGAGACGACTCACTGGTGCATACAGCAGAATAGGCCCTGATTATCACTTTCCTGAAAAGGCAATAAAGCCAGGCAATCAAACTCTGATGACATTTAAGAAATGAACTCAGCAGCGAACCTATCTCTTCTATAAGGAATGGGGAAAGATAGGGAATTGGGAAAGAAGTACCACATTCACACCCCAGTTTTTAGTACTAAATACATACAGGATTTATAATGTAGACACTGTAAGTAAACTATTTTCTAAAATTTGATTCAGCCATTTAGCCCTACCTATGTCCTTAGGCTAACCCTGATAAGCATGTAAAACTAGAACCTATGGAATAAAGTAAAATGTATTTTTAATAAAAACCCCAGTTCTCAAAATGCTTGATCCAAGAAATGTGAATACACATGGGTGTTAAACGATGGGAAATTTCATGGTTTATTGAGCTTGCAGCCTAACTTTTACCTACCATGTTACTACCAACACCACTGAAGGAACCAAGAAAAGCTTTATTAATCACTTGGCTTGCCTCAGCTGTTGAAATGAAGCACTTTACAGTCTTTGTGGCAGCAGAATATACTTGTCCATGGTTCATATCAATGCTAAAATTCCAGCAGGGAAAAAAATGATATGTTAAGCACCTGAATCTTCATAGAGGGAGGGGGATGGGAAAGAAAGAAAGGGGGAGGGTGGGGGAACACAACCAAAATAATTTAAGTAACTGACAAGACTGGAAGACAGGGTTTATGAAATTATTCTCTTGAGTTTATAAATTGTTAAACTCAATTTATAGCTATGTTAAACTACTAAGAACCACTATACTGAAAGACCATTGAAGAGTATTAGTTTATCTTTTGGGGAGGAAAATTAAGAAAGGAAAAGTAAATAAGATCTTACCTAAAGAAGTTTAACTGAAGCTTAGAACTATTTGCTCTACACCCTCAGCTTTCGTTGGCATCCTTATAAACTACTGTAGTTAAAAGCTTTGTAGAAACAGCACAATTTTTTAAGACTGGCTGAACTTAGTAGCCGCCAAGAGTTTTCTTGTACTAGACCTGTATCCCTGAAGAGTACCTCGCTGGGGTTATTTCCTTTCCTTGCATTGAAGAAGCAGCATCTAAAAGATCTAAAAAGGTGTTTCTCCTTGCAGAGATATCCCTTAAGTTATCTAGATAATTTAATCCTGATGAATTGCAGACAACACACTTATATCTGACCAGCATTTATCTTACACAAATGTAACAACAGCTTTGCAATGGACCTTAGTTATACTACCCACTCCTTAACTTATTTAAAATAAAAAGTCTATAATTACACAATTTCCTTTAGAATTATTTTATTAAATCATAAATGTACAACAGCTTCTTAACTCTACACACGCACTTAAATTTTTTTAAAGGAAAAACGTTATGTCTTATTACACCATGATCCTGGCTAATAGCTTTTCAAAACTTTGAGAAAAATCTTAAAAAAGGTTTCACATGTCACCTGAAACTTACAAATTTAACATTATCAAAGAAGGAATGCTTCTACACTCTTACAAAGACCACTAGAAATAAACAACAATTAAAAAGCTAAGAAACTGTCTCAAAGGCATTTTTTTTACAATCCTTCCTCCACAGTAAGGTAATGTTATTAAATAATCCAATCCATTCACAAAATGGCTCTCTGCATCTGCTCTGGTGTCTTCTGCCATATCACTGCATACTTATGCATGACTGAGATAAGAGTTTCCTTAACATTGTTATTCGATAACCTGAAGCTGTTCTGTTACCTCTGGGCTCTCATCCTCTCCTATTTATACAGTGAAGCCTGTTTCAACAGAAGTAAAGAGTAAAAAAAAAATAGGTTATGAAATTATCCATCTAACCAGGTTTTAAGGAAAGATAACATGATCCTAAAAAGCTTTTACTCCTGACAGCTAGGTCTCCCCAAGACAGTAATAATGTAAAACTCAAAAGCTACTTACCCATGGCAAATAGGAAGAAGCTCAATATCGGCTTCTCCCTCCATAGCCCCCACTTCCTCCACTTCCTCCAGGACCATAGTTTCCTAGAACAGTACAAAGCCAACTTACTTCATTTTCCATAATCAGTATAATTATTAATCCTACCTTTTATACTACATATGGGCTTTAAAACAGATCATGACCCGTTGTTTCTAATTATCTTTATTATTTGGTGGTAAGTTATCCAGATATTCCTGAACCTACTCTCTTTTAAGAGTTATCATTTGGAGCCAGTTAAGGAAGGGATACTTAAAAAATACTGAGAAGCATGAGAAACCTATTTGGTCCTACTACATAAAAACTTGAAGATTTGTGATTAACATTTAAAGAGACAACTCATACAAATGTGTAACTTTGCTATGTGCTTGGAAATTTTATTTGGCTCTCATATAATCGCAAGGGTAAAAAACAACTCCCACATAAAATATCTAACCTATTTTCCCAAATTGTAAATACAGGGTGGAGTACAAGTAGGGTTACAGTTGTGAGTACACTAAACAGTATTTATTCTTTTAATAATTTTTGTATTATTTTCCTTATGAATTGTAAACCTCCTTTTGCCCCACCTTATACTTTACACTACTTAACATCCATCAAACCAAATCCAAGCTAAAGTTACAATTTAACTATTGCTGGTAAGTTCAGTGACCTTTTAAAACCAGGGGTGGGGGAACTTCTAATCCCTCAAAAACCATTTGGTCCGGCCCTGCAAGGCATTAGGGGAGTAAACTAAATGTTTGACCAAATAGAGCGTGCTACTTTATTTTGTATTGCCCTCAAACATTATAAATTCAAACCATGTCAAACTAATCTTTTCCTCTAACCCCCAAGTGAGTTAAAGAATGTAATAAATTACCTCCACCATATGGTCCCCCCATGTTCCTGCTACCACCAAAATTTCCACTCTTCATTGGACCATAGTTAGATGGTTGTTGGTTATAATTTCCAAAATCATTGTAATTTCCACTTCCGTAATTTCCTATAAAAAAAGTTTAAATTCAAGTTTTGCATAATGACCCTCAGATTTAACAATCAAACAGTAAACAGTGATACATGCCAAGCATTTACAACAAACCTCCCAAAAAAGCAAATCAGAATAAATGCAAAACACCTATCTACAATTCTACAATTTTAAGGCAACTATTGACATTGAATTGAAAGAAATGTCATTAAAAGTCATTAATTGCACTCCAAATTCTCACATAAAGGTTGCAGGTGAATTTATTACCTCCTCCATAGTTGTCATAACCACCTCCGTAGCCCCCACCCTGGTTGCCATATCCAGGTCCTCCACCACCATATCCTCCTCTTCCTCCTCCATAACCAGGGCTACCTCCAAAATTGCCACCTATTATAAAATAAGCCTTTAAGTAATTACTTAATATTTTCAATGCCATTTGAACTGTCTTATCAAACCCATTTCCAGATTTCCAAAACATATTTTTTGTAATATATTTGTTCTATGAAATCTTTTCTAGAATAGCCTCAAGGGCAGAATAAAGTATCCCTGTTAAACATCTGGGGCTGGGGAGTACACACCCACAACCAACTAGACAAAACCATTAGAGATAAATACTATTAGTGTCTCTGCTCTTGCCTGAAATTAAAGGTATTAGGGTTCTCTTTAAGATAATTGTATTTTGTGTTAATGTTTCTGAGGGTGGATGAGGGGTAAGCTAATAAGAGCCTCCCCCATCACCTTAAGTGGTCCAAGAGTCAAAGTTCCCAACTCAAATTTATGTTTCCTAATAATATGCTCACTACACCCTTCACATGAACAAAAATGGGGTGTCAGAAATTAGCAAACTGATGAGCAATTAATTTGGATTTCAAAGCAAAGTTGGAAATTAGTTATGTGTAATTTATGGTAAAATCCATCTTTTGCTAGCTCATATTGAAATGTCTTTACTAGGAATTTGCCAGCAAGGTATCAACCATTTCTGTATCCCAACAAAACATCTAATATTATCACTTGATATGCAACAGTGGCTCATAATCTTAGCTGGACCCAAGAGTGCCCATGTATATTTTAGAAATGGTCCTTTGATGACATTTGGGAGATTATCTTGGGAGATTAATCATAATTAAGGATTAAAGCAACCTAATTGTTATTACATATAATATATTCCCCTTACATGTTGATAATGGTCCTACTAATGCCCTATACTTTTTCAGGGAAACAATAAAGTATCACATCTATGTCTAATTCTTTTGCTTGAGAAACATATGGCATCTTTAAATTCTCATTAAAACTTCACCCAAGTGATCTTGCATCCTATAATATATATATGTATAACTTTTCTTCAGCTATACAAAAGCTAAGGTGTAAATTATAAAGGAAAAGCCAAATGACTAAAACCACTATCAGTCATTTGAAGCTCTTCATCAAAGGTAAAATGTAAGACACAGGAAAAGCTCATCTATGTATTAAACTGGACAAACAAGAGCATGATTGAATCTTTTTAAGCCCCATAAATCAAAGAAACTGACCTCCAGGTCCTCCTCCATACCCATTATAGCCATCCCCAAATCCACGACCACTTCCATAGCCATCTGTTAGGGGGGAAAAAAATTATGATAAATATACCCTATTCAGTTTATCTTCCTTTCCTCCATAATCTCTATCACTATCTATGATTAGGAACCATCTCCCTTTATGCTGAACATTAGTGTTAGTACTTTTCCTTCAAAATAAATACACCTAAGTATATAATTCATGAAAACTCACTGTCAAGATAAATGCCTAATTTGAGGGCTTGGCAAACCTTGATTTAAGAGATCCCATTTATTTAGAGGAATGACATTAAATGGGGCCCACATTCTATTCAGATAATTACTTGAAGTCTAAGTAAAAAGAAAAATTTAACAATGATAGGTAAAGTTCCTATGGTATTTTCATTCACTATTCAGGGTTATTTAAGAACATTTTAAATGTTCTTAAAGACCACAAAAGCATTTCTGCAATTGACTGTCTTTTTTAAAAAATATTTTTTTTATTGATTTCAGAGAGGCAGAGGAGAAACATCAATGATGGGAATTGATTGGCTGCCTCCTGCACGCCTCCTACTGGGGATCAAGACCACAACATAGGCAAGTGCCCTTGACCAGAATCAAACCTGGGACCATTCAGCCTTCAGGCCAATGCTCTTACCCACTGAGCCAAACTGGCTAGGGCTCTTTGTCCTCTTATTATCTTACCTAGCCAAATCAGAATATCCCATCTACTTATAAAAAGTTAAGAATACTATCTTAAAATCGAGCTGATTTCATGATTCGAATCAGTTTTCCAATCAAGCATATTCATCCTTCAATATTTATAACTTAAAACTTACCAGATCCTCCTCTAAAATTACTTCCTGGTCCTGGCCCAAAATTTCCACCACCACCTCGTGAGTCTCCAAAACCAAAGTTGCCTACAATAAGTGCCCTAATTAGTAAAAAGCATTTACACAAAGAAACCTTTAAAATAAAATAAAAATAGAATTAAAAGATACCTCCTCTTCCACTTCTAGAACTTTGAACTTCCTGCATTTCTTGTCTAGACAAAGCCTTTCTTACTTCTGCATTATGACCATTGATAGTATGGTATTTCTGCACTGTAAGGGAAAATTCAGACTTCAATAAATCAGCATTCTATAAATAACTTATAAATTACTTTAAACTTTGCCTTTTAATAAAGAGGTAGGTATTAACATACCCAAAACTTTATCTATGAAAGGGACATGCATCTAATGCTTATACACTTACACACGATCTTATCCACAGGATCATGGTCATCAAAAGTAACAAATCCAAAGCCTCTCTTCTTTCCAGACTGCCTGTCAGTAATTATTTCAATGGTATCAATTTTCCCATATTCTTCAAAGTAATCTCTAAGATGATGTTCCTCAGTATCTTCTTTAATGCCGCCAACAAACAGCTTCTTCACAGTTACATGAGCCCCTGGCTTTCCAGATTCCTGTAATGGGGAAGGGGGGAGGGCACAGTCAAATCATGACCACAGAAACCAAATACTAGATTGAAAGCATCTCTGGGTACCATAAATTGTTTCTATCCTATGGTAAAATAACCAGGTAACGAAACAGCTTATGAATACAAAACTCATCTTTGGGAAATAAGCTACAAGAGAGAAAGCACCACAGCTTAAATTGAGCTAAGCAAATTTACATTTTATCTTCAGCAGGACAAAATTTTCTTCACATTTATTGCATCAAGTTATGCTATGCTCACCTCTCTTGCAACAGCACGTTTTGGCTCAACCACTCGTCCATCAATTGAATGAGGTCTTGCAGCCATGGCGGCATCAACCTCAGCCATGGATGAAAAAGTTACAAAACCAAATCCTCTTGATCTTTTGCTTGCAGGATCTCTCATTACCTTTAAAACCAAAAGGAAACTAGCATTTGATCTAGTTATCTGTCCAATTAATAGCATTTTAAAATTAAGAACCTAGATTTGTTATTTTCTCCAGGATCCACTCAGTAGGTTAAACAATCAGCCTCACAATTGAAGGGTTAGTATGTAAAGGCACTCTTATGTATTTGACGTACCACACAGTCTGTAAGTTTCCCCCATTGCTCATAGTAGTTCCTCAAACTTTCTTCTGTGGTTTCAAAGCTCAAGCCACCAATAAAGAGTTTACGGAACTGTTCCTTTTCTCTCTGCAAAGGAAAACACCATTTCAATTTTTATTTACATTTTCTCTTTGTATGCAGGAATTTAAATTCTTAAATATAAGGTGACCTGCTGGCAGAGTACCTTTTTCCTCTCCAAAGGAACAGTTTCTAAAGTTTTCTGGAGGGAAGAAAAAAACTTACATCAAATTTTAACCATATGTTAAACTGTATATTAGTTGTGTTACCAAAAAATTTCGTCAGCTGTACTACACGTTTCAAAGTCATATGCTTCATTTAAACTTACTTGACATTAATTCATATAAATTCAGTATCACTTAGCTTAAAAAAATACCTTCTGAAAAGGAGCAAAATCTATTCCCTGGTCATTGAAGAGTTAAACAATTATCATCAGAATTTGCATTCAACCCTATGTCCTAGGACCAAAACTTAACATTCAATATTTAAATATAAAAATAGTTGGTTCTCTACAACCCATA
>PVJN01007984.1:0-67238 GCA_004026805.1 Lasiurus borealis | reverse complement strand
AGTGGAAGGGGGGCAAGGAGGGCGGTGGGAAAAGGGGGGCGGACATGGATATGTTGCCTCTCAAAGGGCCCAGACTGGGAATGGGGATTGAACCTGCAACCCAGGTACATGCCCTTGATCAAATTGAACCCACGACCCTTTGGTGCATGGGCCCATGCTCTAACTACTTAGAACACCAGTTAGGGCAGAGGGGAGATTGTTCTATAGCAAACGTACTTTATTGTAGGACTCCTTGGAGAGCCAGACTTTCTCATTGAATCTGTAGTGTTTAGACCACTGGTACCCTCCCCCTACCTCCAACCTCTCCCTCTCTTTGCATGACTATCATGCAGACATCAGAGTTAGAGCAAGGAGGAAGTGTTCTAATTGATGCAGAAGACTGACTGGCCCTTCCCCTGATCTTTTCAAAGATGCATGTATATATACAGCCTTGGAAGATGGAAACAGCACCTCCCTCTGGAGAAAAGGCAGACATGGTCATGCCATTAATAAAAGACTTCCTCTTCTGTGTTGCAGACCACTGGATGTATCTAGTCTGGCCCATCCATGTTGCCTCTGTGGGGCTTAGAGATGAGGAAATTGATACAAATTTGGTGATACTCCTGCTGCCTATTGTGTTTTCAGTCTGTGCTTGTATTTGCATGAGAACTGCAGGTTGGGAAACATTGTAGTTTATTTCTTGTGCTTCTGGCCTATCCTAGGAGGCCAAATGTATCCGTTTTAAATTTGTATGTTTATTTGTTGTTTATATCCATTCTGAAGCCACCCCAGGTTCCACCCTCAGGATCATAAATGCCATGTGGTTGTCCTCTCTCTAGGAGACCCCTCGCTGACTCACCAAAGGCCATCCTCCACAGTAGCACCAGCAGGGGTGACTACAGAGCCAGAGAGTCCCACCCTTTCTGGAAAAGGTAGGATTGTTGGGGATTTTTTAAGGACTTCCATTCCCTGTTAACACTCAGGTCCCCACAAATCCCTCATATTCATGGACCACAGATGAAGTTCCATTACAAACTTATGTAATAGGACAAAACTTTTTAAAAATCAAGAATAAAAACTTACCTTAGCTTAATTTTCTGTTTTTAAATCAAAGAGGCTTGATATTCAGGTTTTATATGTGCATAGTTAAGAATGGTTTGAATCTACTCTTACTATGTCAAATCAAACTTAGCTGTATACCTTAGAGATAGTGGAAGGGAGGCCAGGAGGGCAGTGGGGAAAAGAGGGGCGGACATGCAACAAAAAACAGAGTTCTGAATCTAGAAAGAGCTCTGTAAGTATTAATTACAAAAGAAGTGAACTTCAAAACATGAGAGACCCATGCAGAATTGCCTCCCAACAGTCCTAAACACCAGCAAGTTAACTAAGATGGCTCTGGTGTAGCAGCATTGCCCAAAGCTGACAACGTGCCACATTTCCACTGAGTCCTAATTGTCCATCCCAATTTCCTCAGCATTGTCTCAATGTTAAGAAAATTTGAAGCCTTGGGTGCTAAATATCATGGGACAATGTGCCCCATGTCCCAGAATACCCTTACTTTACACTTAACTCTTGATTTTTTGTGTTCCATTTTCCAATTTGTGGCTTTTCCTGGCCCCTGTCTCCTCCCCTCCAGGCACACCTCCCTAGAGCATGGCTCCTAATCTTGACTGTCCATTGAGGTCACCTTGGAACTCTTGAGAGTATCTGGGAATCAGAATTTTAGAAGCTCCCTAGGTAATTCTTAGGTAGCCAAAGCTGAGAACCATTGCTAAAGGGAAGGATGGAGAGGCCAAAAAAGGTTTCCTTCTAGTTAGTTGGCTACAAACAGAAGGCAGAGGCTGAAGTACTGGCTATATTTAAGTTTGGACAGTTCTAAAGCTCCTTTAATCAAAGTCAAAACTGATTCACCCAATTAATGAGAATCATCTGGTGGACTCTCCCAGTTCTGCCTTCATGCACCAAACACTTGGTCAGATGAAACTGCACAGTGGAAATCTCAGAGGTGAGATTGTCATCTTTGACACAGAGTGATGTTGCCATGGGCACTTGGATGGGAACACTCTGGGGGAACTCTAGGCAAAGTACCCGGAATGTTGGCAGTATGGGTAGTATGAGGAATTGACTAAGGATTAAAGGGCATGGGGACCTCTCACAGCATCTGTGACTGGGGCAAAGCCAGGATACCCTTCAAATACACTATAAATGAGCTGAATCTTAGGCTCCCCCTTATTGAGAAGTTTTGTGAAAACATGTATAAAATAAACTAAAACCAGTATCCCAGATGCCTCAGCTTTGGCGAATACAGTTCCACTTGTGTGTCTTTTTTTTTTTTTTTTTTTTTTAGACTAGTCTTCTTTAGTAAACAGCCTGGATCTACTCTAATCTTTGTAATTTACTCTGAAATCCTCTAGCATTCTCAAAAATCTTATGGCCACCCCGGATGGATGACTATGTTTATACACTTATGGGATTTTCGTAAAGTTCCATAGAGCAGTGTGATGGGGGAGGGCTGGCCCAGATTGGGCTCCTTAGGGCATGGATTAAGTCCATTCTCTTCTGGAGCTGAAGAAGTTACTATTCTAAACATTTATGTTCTCCACCTTCCAACAGAACCAGCTTTCTTTTTCAAGCCAGACACCATAGTGGCCACAGAGCCAGCCATGGTACCGGGCTCCAGGCTGATGCCATCCAAACCTCCTGCAGGAACCATAGGGGTAGTCAGGAATGAGACCTCCCAAGCCCCACCTCAGACAACTGCCAAGGCCTTGGAACACACTCCCTCCACCTCCCTGGAGAAGCCAGGTTGGCACTGGCTTTGCACATTTTATGGGAGGTCAGCTCTCTGCTTGCTTGACATAATACCCTCCAAAACCAGAACCACCTAGCAACCCTCCACCACCGGCTCTCTGGCCACAGCCTTCTTGCTCTGGACTCTGTTTTGTGCTCCACCCTGGCTCAGTCCAGGTGAAAAATAAGAAAACATTCATATGTGTCCACATTTTTACCATTTCTAGCACTCTACATTCCATTATTTAGATCCAAATTTCTTTCTAGTCTCATATTCCTTCTAAGAACTTACATTAATATTTCCCAAATGTGCCAAGACTCGCCATATTAACCTGCTTTGCTAAGAATCTGAATAATATCTGCTTCCTCCTAATATGGGGGGACTCCTCACCCTCTGAAGTAATGATCTATGGGATGGAGGAGCTCTCAGTAACCTGTATCTTCTGTAAGGGCACATCTGATTCTTAAGCATGGCCCAGGCTCTAAATGAATTAATTACCTTGCTTGTTCTTTGCTAAAATGAGTTTGGTTTTGCCAGCCATGCATCTCTCAAGGCTTTAAGATAGGAACCAAATTGTGTAGAATTTCTCCTGCTTAGTGAGAATAGTATCTTTAGGACTACTGTCATAACTGAGCTGCAATCTCTCTCCTCAGGTGCACATTCATCCAATTTCACAGCTGTCACTGGTAAGTATTTCCCTTTGTCCTAGAAGTGTTGAAGCTCAGGGGAACAAGCTGAACAGTCCCGGTTTGTGCCAATTGTCCCAGTATGATCACCAATAGCATCCCCTTTCACTATCAAGTGTATTGGTGTAGAAAGTAAGTTATGAGATCACCCTATTTATGGAATTCTTTATTTGACATCACTATTTTCATATTGGTACCTTATCACTGTCAGGCTCCTGATACAGAAACCAAAGAGTAGATACACCACAGAAAGGGCCTGTTCGGCAATTCAGTTCTACTAAGCAGGGCTAGATGTCTGTCCCAAGACTTACTAGAAAACCAGGAGTGTGTGCTGGCACCATGGAGATGACGTTGTGCTGCTGACATGCAGACTGCACTACTCCTCCAGTGTTAGCATCATACACCTACAGCCAGACCATTCAAATTTCTCCATCTAGAAGCTTTTTTACAGGAGATGCACACAACACTAAGACTAGGAGAGAATGTCCCAGTAAATATAAGGAGGGAGTTGGAAAATTGTTAGCAAGAAGGAAAGAAAATGATGAAAGGAGAAGAAAGCCCAGAGAAGAGAGGAGAAAAAAAGAGAAAGAAACCAGGAGAACAAAATGCAAGAAGAAAGAAAGAAACTGATACTTTTGTCTGAGAGGTTTCCAATGAACCAAAAACCACTCTAATGTCATATGGGCAAAACGATTTCTATTTTGATTTACAAGTTTTCCTGCTAGATAAAAATTCATATTTTTGTGGTTACATTCTATCTGCATTACTGTCAACTGGGAAAAAATAAGTGGCTTTAGTCATTTCAGCAGTTAGTTGATTAGAATGGTGTTTGTTGTTGTTTTTGTAAATCAATCATATATACAAAGTCAAGACAGGCTATTTGTAGAGTATTTTCATGGAGAAACTATGGTATTTAATGGCAAGGATATGAAAATAATATGTTAATCATTTAAAGGGAGATCAATAAATAAAGAAGCCAATCTAATTTTTCTTTTTATGGCACATACTACATTAATCTTCTACAAAGTTTTCAATTTTTTATTCATTTAAAACATTTTTTTTATTGATTTCAGAGAGCAAGGAAGCAGAGATAGAAACATTAATGATGAGAGAGAACCATTGATTGGCTGCCTCCTACATGTCACCTACTGGGGATTGAGCCCATAACCCAGGCATGTGCCCTTGACCAGAATTAAACCTTGGACCCTTCAGTCTATCCACTGAACTAAACTAGATAAGACTTTATTCATTCTTTGAACTGGTAATTTTTGCACATAATTTAAAAATTAAAAAATTACAAAAGCAGAGAAGCCAAGACAGCAGCATAGATAAACACCTACACTGCTGCCTCGCACAACAATTTCAAAACTACAACTAAAAGACAGAACGGACATCATCCAGAACCACAGGAAAGCTGGCTGAGTGGAAGTTCTACAACTAGAGGGAAAGAGAGGGGCTCACAGAGACCCAGAGGAGCTGCAAAAAGCTGAGGTACGGAGACACGTGCATGTAGAGAGCGGGTGCTGGAATACCTGGCTGGCCGGAGGGAAACGGAGACTCTCAAAGGCATTTAACCCCTTATCTTACGACACTAAACCCCAGATCCAGCCGAAACTCATATGGGGGGAGTTTGGACTGTGAAAAGGGAGAGGTGCACAGAAATTTAGGGGAGTCACAAAAGATCAGAGGCCTGATGGCACACACGGCACTGCGCAGAGGACAGATTGCTGATTGTGTCGCTGGCTTTCACGATTGGGCGGGAGACAGACCCTCCCAACTGTGCCACTTCTGACTCCACTAAGCCCCTGTGTCGGGTGAAACCCTGGGGACGTATACTCGTGTGGTCCTGGAGTGCAGGGGAGCCAGAAAGGCAGAAGTCTAGAGGCATTGCGGGTGCGCGCACAAGGACCGCTCCAGCGATTACCCAGTCACGTGAGATTCAGGGGCTGTGGAGGGCGGGGCCGACTGGAAGGCAAGGCAGTCCCTTAAGCCCTGAGACTCCACCCATCCCAAGCTCAACAGAGGCTTCTTTCGTTTTGCAAGTCTGGTATCATAAGGCTGAATTCAACACAGAAGTTTCCCTGGCATAGTGAAAATGCTGAGACAAGGGAAGAGATCACAAACAAAAGAAATGGAGGAAAAAAAAACAAACGACTGGATATAGAGTTCAAAACCATGCTTATAAGGTTTTTCAAGAATATGCTAGAAAAGTTGGATAAATTTAGCAAGACCCAAGAGGAGATGAAAAAGGACATACTAGAGACATTGACTGAAATAAAAAATATTATACAGAGTCCTAACAGCAGACTAGAGGATGGCAAGAATCAAGTCAAAAATTTGAAATACAAAGAAGCAGAAAATATCCAACTGGAAAAGCAAGAAGAGAAAAGAATCCAAAAATGTGAAGATAATGTAAGGAGCCTCTGGGACAGCTTCAAGCATACCAACATAAGAATTGTGGGGGTGCCAGACGAAGAGAGAGAGCAAGATACTGAAAACCTATTTAAAGAAATTATGACTGCAAACTTCCCACATCTGGTAAAAGAAATAGATTTACAAGTCCAGGAAGTACACAGAACCCCATATAAAAGGAATCCAAAGAGGACCACACCAAGACACTTCATAATTAAAATGCCAAGAGCAAAAGACAAAGAGAGAATATTAAAAACAGCAAGAGAAAAACAGTTCATTACCTACAAGGGAGCACCCATGTGACTGTCAGCTGATTTCTCAACAGAAAAGATGCAGGCCAGATGGGAGTGGCAAGAAATATTCAACATGATGAATAGCAAGAACCTACAACCAAGAATAATCTATCCAGCAAAGCTATCATTCAGAATTGAAGGGCAGATAAGGAGCTTCACAGACAAGAAAAAGCTAAAGTTCATCAACTCCAAACCAGTATTACATGAAATGCTGAAAGGTACTCTTTTAGAAGAGGAAGAAGAAAAACGTAAAAGATAAAAAATTATGAACAACAAATATATAACTATCAACAAGTGAATCTAAAAATTAAGTGAATTAAAAATTTGATCAACAGAATAAACTGGTGAATATAATAGAATCAGGAGTACAGAAAGGGAGTAGACTGATAATTCTCAGGGGGACAAAAATCATAAAGCATCAAACAGACTGAAATTACAGCAGAAAGATTAAAGTTGGGTGAGGTAGATAAGTGATCAATCAAAGGACTTGTATGCATGCATATAAGCATAACCAATGATCACAGACTCTAGGGGTTTGGGGTATGCCTGGGAGGGAGGGGGGGGCAATGGGGAGATATATATAAAAAATTAATTTAAAAAATTACAAAAGAATATATAGTAAAAAGTAAGCTCTCTCTCTGACTGAAAATTATCTCTGGGAAGGAAGCAATCCCTTGTTACCAGATTTCTAGGTACCCATCAAAGAAATTCAGTATGTCAACAGCACACAGAGGATATATGATTCCAGCCAGTTAGGTATTCTATTTTCATTGCTCTGTACTTTGTTTTCTTTTTTATTATTATTATTAAATATTTTTTGTTCAGATTATTACAGTTGTTCCTCTTTTTTCCCACTATAGCTCCCTTCCACCCAGTCCTCACCTCACCCTCTTCCCTTACTCCCCCTCACTCACTGTCCTCATCCATAGGTGTATAATTTTTGTCCAGTCTCTTCACACACACACACACACACACACACACACACACATACCTTTCTCTCTAAGAATTGTCAGTCCATTTTCTTTCTATACCCCTGATTCTACTATATTCACCAGTTTATTCTGTTTATCAGATTTTTTATTCCTTTGATTTTTAGATTCACTTGATAGATATGTATTTGTTGTTCATAATTTTTACCTTTACCTTTTTCTTCTTCTTCCTCTTCTTAAAGAATACCCTTCAGCATTTCATATAATACTGGTATGGCAGTGATGAACTCCTTTTGCTTTTTCTTATTTGTGAAGCTATTTATCTGACCTTCAATTCTGAATAATAGTTTTTTGGGATAATCTTGATTGTAGGTTCTTGTTATTCATCATGTTGAATATTTCCTGCCACTCTCTTCTAGCCTGCATCGTTTCTGTTGAGAAATCAGCTGACAGTAGTATGGGTACTCCCTTGTAGGTAACTGTTTTTCTCTTGCTGCTTTCAAGATTCTCTCTTTGTCTTTTGTGCTTGGCATTTTAATTATGATGTGTCTTGGTGTAGTCCTCTTTGGATTCCTTTTGTTTGGGGTTCTGTGTACTTCCTGGACTTGTAAGTCTATTTCTTTCACCAAGTGGGAGAAGTTTTTTATCATTATTTCTTCAAATAGGTTTTCAGTATCTTGCTCTCTCTCTTCTTCCGGCACCCCCATAATTCTGATGTTGGTACGCTTGAGGTTGTCCCAGAGGCTCCTTACACTATCTTCATATTTTTTGGATTCTTTTTGCTTTTTGCCTTTCTGGTTGGGTGTTTTCTGCTTCTTTGTATTTCAAATCTTTGACTTGATTCTTGCAATCCTCTAGTCTGTTGTTGGATCTCTGTATATTATTCTTTATTTCAGTCAGTGTATGCTTAATTTCTAGTTGGTCCTTTTTCATATTCTCAAGGGTCTCACTAAATTTATCAGCCTTTTCTAGAAAATTCTTGAAAAACCTTATAACAGTGGTTTTGAACTCTATATCCAGTTGTTTGCTTTCTTCCATTTTTTTTCATTTGTGACTTTTTTGTCTCCGCATTTTGGCTGCTTCCCTTAGTTGATATAGAGTGGCTTTATGTACTAGGTGGCCCAGTGGCTCAGCCTTCCAGTTACCTGAGGTGAACACTCTTGGTGCACCCCTTTGTGGGCTGTTTTGTAGTTAAGCCTTGATTGTTGTTGGTATCACTGTGAGGAATTGACCTCCAGGCCAATTGGCTGTGAGGATCAGCTGTGTCTACACCAGGAGAACTTCTGTGCTGGAGACACCCTATGGGACAAGACTTGCTTCAGTGGGACTTTGGTGCTCACTGAGTCTGCCCTCTGAGTGTGTCTCTTATAGATCTGAGGAGTTGTAATTTGGATGGTCCCACTCTGACCCCGGATACATTGGCTCTTGGATCTAAGGAGATGCTAATTTCGCCTCTGTCTGAGGCCACCAGCAGGAACTCTAGAGAGATCTGCAAATTCCTCTTTGTTTGGCTTTTGGAGGTGCCCACATGAGGCCCAGCTGTGAAGCAATCCAAGCTGCTGTAAGGCCTTGGGCCTTCATTTGGATGTTCTGGGTCTGACTCAACTGTAGTTTGTTAGGTAAATTTAGATTTCAAAGGACCAGACCATTCATATGTAAAAGCCTCTACACACTGTTTAGATGGGGCAGAGTCTCAGGGAGGAGCCAGCAGCAAAGGCTTCCTGTCAACCCTGCCCTAAGAGGCCTCTGGGTCTCAGTGTGCCTTGATAATCGCTGCAAGCATCTCTGAGAGAAAGCTTCCCTTGAGTTCCGCCTGCTGCCAGATAGTCCAGTTTCTCCACATATGAGTCTGGGTCCCCAGAGTCTCGCCCAGAACTGGAGTTCAGAGTAGTCGGGAGCTTGTATCTCCCGGCAGATTGAAAAAGCCAGCTATGTACTCTGTTGCCAGCCCTCTGCACACACGCTCATGCCTCCATACCTCTGCACTTTATTTCCACAGCTCCTGTGAGTCTCAGTGTGCTTTTCTCTTCCCTTGTAGTTGAAGAAGTTCCACACAGCCAGCCTTCCGGATGATGTGCATTTTGGTTTTTAGTTGTAGTTTTGAAGTGGTTGTGCGAGGTAGCAATTTCAGATGTTTACCTATGCCGCCATCTTGGTTTTGTACTTTGTTTTCACTTAATGCTATATGTTGGAGGTCCTTCCACATCAATATATAAAACCACATCATTCTTTTTAAAACTTAAAAATATTCCATTTATGGATTTGCCACAATTTATTTAGCCAACTCCCTATTTGGACACATGACTTGCTTACACTCTTTGGCTATATTATAAGTTTGGAGCCATATTTTCTATGTAGATTTTCAAAATATTTTATTATGGACTATAATCTATTTTTTCAAATTTATGTCTTTCACTGGATTAAAATATCAGAAACTCACTCCCAAATTCTGAAATGTAATATAATAAATATTAACTGAACATATACAATAGATAAAGATAGCTAAGTGCAAAGAACTATGCAAATACAGAGATTTAAAAGAAAACAGCTTTAAACCATTCATATTGTTTATCTTCCTTCAAGCTGCTTAAATATAAAGATAAACCTATTTCCTGGCCACTCAGTTGGGTGAGCATCATCCCATGCACCAAAAGGTCACTGGTTTGGATGCCACTCAGGGCACATGCCTAAATTTCAGGTTCAATCCCCAGTAGGTGGGGGGTAGAGAGGCAGGAGGCAGCCAATTGATGTTTCTCTCTCATCAATGTTTCTCTCTCTCTCCCTTCTATCTCTCTCTCAAAAAACACCAATAAACATAGTAAAAAAAAAAAACAGACATATTAAAATTATAAGAATGTAAGTAATTTCAGCAAGGAGATGAAAACTAGCTATATTTGATTATGTATTATTCATCCACTAAGAAGGTGTATGCTAAAATGAAAATCATCCTAACTTTCTAGAAACACTAAGTTATAATGCCTTCAAAGTATGTCACATATAATCCCAGTCACCTAAGACCTAAGAGTATGCCCAGATCAGGTATCAGTGACAGAGGTACTCACTGGTTCCCTGGACATCAGTGGCTGTTGCTATTTCCACATGAATAAGCAATCAGTTGAGCTCATCTTTGTAAATAAATAAATAAACAAACAATGCTTTATACTATAGTGGTTGCTCAGTAAATGTTAACTTAATATTTTAACCAACCCATTGATACTACCAATATAATTTGTTTTTTAAATAAGGTTATAAAAGATTATCACAACTTTTCAAGTTGCTCTTTTTAGTCCAACAGAAATATTGAGTAAGTAGTGAATGAATGAGAAAATGGTTAAGTAAATTTGAGGGCTTTAACATTTAAATAAATATTTAGGAAGTGTGGATCATCATTTCATTGTTTTAAATATCTATTGCCTCACTTGGCAGCCCTTTTTATCAATAACTTTATTCAATTTTTCCAATATCTGGTCTCTGACCCTTGACTAAGATATTCTTGAAGAGTCTCAATTGTAAAATAAAGGTCAAAATATCATCTATGACGGTGTTTACATGGCCATCTTCATTTAGTACACTAGGAGTGAGGAGTTCCTTTTTCTGTCACATCTGAAATAAATTTGCTACAGTCAAAATGCCCAGCCTTTAATAGGAGCTACCTGTAATGTTCATCTGTTCAATCAATAGAAATGAAGATTCTATTTTGTGGCAGATCTGGTACTAACCTACAATGAAATGCAGGTTGTTACTAGCCTTTCTAGCTTCCTGTGCAATAACCCACTTTTTCTCTTCTCTCTCCCAGACTCTAATTTTTCTCTATCTCATGAAATGTCTTTCACTTCCCTTTTCTCTAATCCCTGCACCCCTAGGAAACACAAAAGGGTGGAGAACTTGGCAGTTGATATCTTAGTCCATTGTTGTAATGATTGTGGTTTCAATTTCTTTACTAAATATCTCCGTATATAACTTGAAGAAGAGGCCAAGGGTTTGAGTTCAAATTGCTCTGTTGTATCATTGGCTCAGGAGCCCTCTTCTCCCTTGAGTTTGAGCCTGTAGTTTATATCCTCATTAAAAATAAACAGGAAGAAGCATTGTGAAATATAACTTATTGTTTTTATCAACTTGCCTTTTCCAATAAATCTCTCCATGAACAGTAAATGCATGCCAAACTACTTAGTCAACATGAAGAAATAGTGTATCATCAGCTACAATATCTCTACTAATAAAGATTTCTGATTTTTAGTCATACTGATGAGTAATGTTTAAAGTCAAAAGAACTTTCACTATTTTTCCAAGTTTGTTGTTACTTCTTTTAGAACAACTTTTCCATGCTTTTTTCTACAGCAAGTAGTTTTGTTTTTGCACTTTATTGTTTCTTCTGATTACAGCATCATTGCAAAAATATAACGAGAAAAAAAATTTATTTTAAAAATATATTTTATTGATTTTTTTTTTTTAACAGAGAGTCAGAAACATCGATGAGAGAGAGACATCGATCAGCTGCCTCCTGCACACCCCCTACTGGGGATGTGCCCGCAACCAGGATACATGCCCTTGACCTGAATCGAAACCGGGACCCTTCAATCCGAAGGCCGACACTCTATCCGCTGAGCCAAACCGGTTTCGGCAAGGGGAAAAAATTTGAAAGAACATAAAAATTATCTACAATCCCACCATTACTTAATACTTTGATAGATATTATTCAAGATTTTTTGTGCATATGATACATACATGGCTTACTGTATTTCTTTTGGTTCATTTTTATTTCAACCACCTTTTTTCACTTATATCACTAGAGTCCCAATGCATGAAATTGCCCCAGTTTCATCCAGAAGGACATGCAGAAGATCATTTGGCTGTCCGGTCTAATTAGCCTATTATGCTTTTATTATTATAGACATCTTTCCATGTTCATATAGATTAATTTCACAAGTTTTAAAATATATTTTTATTGATTTCAGAGAGGAAAGGAGAGGGAGAGAGATAGAAACATCAATGATGAGAGAGAATCATTGGTTAGCTACCTCCTGCAAGCTCCCTACTGGGGACTGAGCAAGAAACCAGGGCATGTGCCCTGACAGAATCAAACTGTGACCTCGTAGTTCATAGATCAAAGCTCATAGGTTTATAGATCA
This sequence comes from Lasiurus borealis, assembly GCA_004026805.1. Taxonomy (NCBI): domain Eukaryota; kingdom Metazoa; phylum Chordata; class Mammalia; order Chiroptera; family Vespertilionidae; genus Lasiurus; species Lasiurus borealis. Next base: position 55,019 of record PVJN01007984.1, on the reverse strand, counting down.
AACTACACCAATGAGGCCATTTCATAATTTTTAAAAGCTGAATAATATTCCATTGGACGGGTATTAACACATTTTAATTAATTTTCTACTGATATTTAGAGGGATATTTTACAAATTATTTTACACAACACTTCAGTGAATATTCATATATATACTTTCTCATTTCCTTATAATGAATCCTACGAGTAGAACTAGAGGATTAATATATATGGATTTCTCTAGAGCTTTTATTATGTTACCAATTACCTTTGAGAAAAACCATACCCATTTACATTCACTCCTGCAAAGCAGAGAATCTGGGTGTTTCCCATATTCATGTATTTAACTTGTATTTCAATAGGGTTGTATTTTAAATGCCAACCCATGGGGATTTGCCCTTGCCTACAAGGTTGCATGTTGGTTGTACAGGGAGAGGTCTGAAAGTTTAATGATAGGAGAGTAATTGACTTGTGGTCCACAGTGAGATGACTGGCTCTCCAGATGTTCAGGGTTGTCATCTTACAAGTGGGGCAGCTAGGTGATTTTTGCAGGGAGATTTCATAATATTAAGGCAAGTTGGCAAAAATCTGCTTGGATTTTATTATTCACTCAATGTTTTAAAAATAGTTATGTTCATCTATCCTTTTGCTTCCACACGAGGATCCCACTGTTCCTGTCTAATAAATCTCAAATGCTGTCATGGCTGCTGGCCTTCCACCCTCAAATTCTCCCACCATCCATGCTGTTCCTTTCAACTCAGTCAACAGAGTTTTTTCCTTTTCCCAAGCATTTCTTTATTCTCCTCTTACTTATAAGATCTCTCTTATAACACCTTCTCTTTCTCCTTACCATCCTTCCTCTGTTATAAAAAAGTAGCCAATAAATAATGACAATGGAATAGGAAGAAAAATGGCACTGCAAGCTATTTCTAAATCAGGATTCTGTGAAGCTGCAGAAAAGGGGGAGGTTGTGCCAGAGGACAACTGTGGAGGACCTTTACCATGTCTACTTTTTTGTCTTTGGATTTAGCAGCAAGCATTTCTTCTCACAAAGTGCTGGCCTCCTCATCCTCATATGTCCACACATGGTTCTGATCTCTGAGCCTCTTACTTTCCCCTCCTGACTTACTCCTATCCCTCCCATTCCTGCCCATCACTGTCACTGCTCAGGAAGGACAAGGATTAGGAGCACGGGACATGGGATAACATGAACTGGATAGTTTGAACTGGCAGTGTTGGTGGGGAAGGAATGTACTTTACGTCCAGAGGTAGAAAATAGATTGAATTGCATGGAACCTTAAGAAATGTTAATAACAGTAAGCTGGTTGAGAAGGCATGTGTATCTCTCTGTGAGAATGTAAATTGTAAGGAATTTTCAGATTCTTAGAAATGAACCTTATAGGGAGATAAATGATGATGGATGGAGACTTGACTTGGGGTGCTAAATACACAACACAGTGTACAAATATGTGTTGTAGAATTATGCACCTGAAACCTGTATAATTTTGTTAACCAGTGTCACCCGATAAATTAAATAAAAAAAGGGGAAAAAATGAAATGAATCTGCTACCTGGACTTTTAGCATGATACCAGCTTAGTTCTCTTCTTTTACAGTGGCAACAATCTCCACATCTGTGCTTTGTGGAGTATGTGTGGTATTACTTCTGGTATGTTTTTATAAAAAATCAAGGTGAGTGGCACAAGAGAATCAAACTGGACAAGATTCTTCCTTTCCTCCGAGAAAAGAGTTCATTATTATGACTCTGGGCCTGCCTTCCCAATAAAGAATCCCTTTCCTGACTAAAGACACAGGCTCTCACTCTCATCCCTCTTTTATGTTGGCCAAAAGCAGTGTTGGGCGTTGGTTGGAGCATTGTCTCAATATACCAAAAGATGGTTGTTTCGATTCCCAGTCAGGGCACATACCCAGGTTTTGGTATGTGATTTGTATGGGAAGCAACCGATCAATATTTTTCTCTCACACTGATGTTTCTCTCTCTAAAACATATCCTCAAGTGAGGATTTAAAAACACACACAACAGTGTTGGAGTTGAGCAGTCACATTAGCCAGTCTTAGAAAGCCATTTACTTTCCAAAGTAGGCCACTTGTCAGAAATGGAGCAGCAAAAGCTGATGACAAGGGGCCAATTTTACCAAGAGCCAGTTCAGAAGGAATGAATGTGCCAAATAACCAATTTGAAAGATATGCAAATTGTATCACTTCTTATCATATAGGCATGAATATATTCTTCAATGTACTCATTAAATATGGGTATATTTTTTCATAAATATACTCATTCATGCAGCCTTACTTTTGTATTTTTGATCATTGAAATTCTATATTTCAGCATTTGTGACAAGATTGTTTCTGCCACTTGCTGAAATTTCAGACCTTATTATTTTTCTAATCTTCAGGCATTTTTATCATTTTTTCATTAAAGCCTTTAATGACACATTAGCCTTTATTTATTTTTTAAATGCTCTTTAATCTTTTTAAATGAATTTTTCTTTTTTTAAAATATATTTTTATTGGCTTAAGAGAGGAAGGGAGAAAGAGATAGAAACATCATTGATGAGAGAGAATCATGGATCAGCTGCCTCCTGCATGCTCCCTAGTGAAGATCAAACCTGCAATTTAGGCAAGTGCCCTTGATCGGAATTGAACCCAGGACCTTTCAGTCCAGAGCCCACCGCTCTATCCACTGAGCAAAATTGGCCAGGGTTAGCCTTAATTTTATACTTCTACCAATTAGTAACCAGTATTTCAGCATTCCACATTGATGTAGTAGCTCTGGATCCTTTCTCAACTTTATACAATCAATGTTGAAATGTTGAAAATAAACTTTTAGTTACTAGTAAAAAAATATTATTTTGTAAATATCATATCAATATAAAGACTATATTGCCCTTTGAGCCTAACTTCAAAAAAGTGAACATTTCATAAAATGCTACTGTAAAGCCAAAACAAAAAACATCATCTAAAAATTTACATAAATCTTCAAAAGCAGTTGATATCATCTCAAACAACAAGAAATACCACAAACTTCATAAATAGTTTAGAAATTAACTAAGATTACTATAATATTTAGAGACTTATCAAAAATGTTCAAATGTTGGCAAAATGTGTTTTTAAAGGATTTTTAAAATATCAGAATAAAAATTTCCATATAAAATACTATATTTGGAGTTACATTCTTAAGAAATTATAATGACTATAATCATTGACTATATATTTTTAAAATATATTTTTATTGATTTGAGAGAGGGAAAGGTAGAGATAGAAACATCAATGATGATAAATAATCATTGACTGGCTGCCTCCTGCATGCCCCTTATTGGGAATCAAGCCCACAATCTGGGCATATGCCCTGACTAGGAATAGAACCCTGACCTCCTGGTTCACAGGTCGAGATGCTCAACCACTGAGCCATGTTGGCTAGGCGACTATTTAAAAAGAATACATACACAATCTTTTAAAAGAATAATACATTAAATTATGTTCTTTAAAAGTATTTGAAAATGTAGTATTTATTGCCAATAAACATGCTCAAAAGAAGAAAATATCAATATTCACAAACTATGTGAAATTCTTTAAGAATTGGTAAACCTCCAAAGAGCTCAAAGTGCTTATTTTAAAATGTCCTAAAAAGTGCTTATCCTCGGAAGGTGAGTTAAATAATGCATGGAAGAAATTGCTGACTCAGACACTAATGGCCTAAAAATCACATTAGTCAACAAAGATACATGAAATTAAGGTGTTCTGCTTCCCTCCTCTTGATTACTCAGGAACTGATTAATATATTTGTTTACTTTTAAAAATGTTTTTATTGATTTTTAGAGGGAGAGAGATAGACACATTGATCAATTAGCCTCCTGTACACACCTCTACTGTGGATCGAACCACAACCCAGGCATGTGCCCTGACAAGAAATCGAACCCATGTTCTCCTACTTCCTGGATCAATGCTTAACACTAAGTGCCAAGAACTGTTTAGAAGCTTTACAAATATTATATCATTTTTATCAGAATTATCACATCTGACTTAGCTGGACTCCTAGTTACTTTCTCCTCATCATTTGAACTATCACTTTTCAGCAGAGGGTTGGCAAGGTGGGGGAGAGGGGTGGGAGGAGGAGCTACTCCAATAGCATTTAGAAATCTTTGGTGGATAAGGAGATTAAAAACACTGAAAACCCTAAAAATAGGATTTAAATAATATCTGTGAGTGCAGTTTTCTCGATCTGAGAGTGCAATAGGGACTGTTTACTCAATTTGAGGGCAATGCTCTCCTCTTTTCAAAATTTGTGAATTATATGCTTTACAGGAAAAATTCCCGGACACCCAGTGATCAAATGGAAAATATGGAAGATATCCCAATGACTGGGCGAACCAATAACAGAGAGGAGGATACAGAAAACCACCACACAGTCTAGGAAACTCCAAGGGAAACCCAGGCCAGCAAAGGCTACAGCAAAGGCACCAACTCTGCCTGGCCAGAGGGGACCTAGAAAAGACTCAAGGAATTGGGCGCCAGGGAGAAGCCTTCAAGATGTGCCCACGCTCAGCACTATCTGCATGAGTAGGTTCTTCAGACTTGGGATGGAAGCTTGATGCCTGTCCTGCCTCAGATATGGGGCCAAATTCCCAAAGTCCCAGCCATTGAAGGCCTCAGGTCTTCCTATCAGGGCTTTTATTTCATTATGATATTTACTCAGGATAACTTATCAGCTCGACTCTCTTCCATCTCTCCTCCGGACTGGCAGTTTACAAAGAAAAGAAATATATCTGAGGCTCTAAGTGAATTTAGTAGGCTCCTCCTGGCTTGAGAGATGTGTCTATAAGGATGACATTAGCATTTCAGTTCCTAAAACTCTCTCCAGTTAGATGCTTTGCTTGCACTGAAAGGAAGCAAAGAGATATTGTACACAGTGAATTCTCTTAATTTAAGGATTCAGAAAGAAAACTGAACTCAGTGATATTTTCCATATATATATACATTTGTATTTATACTTTGTTTTTTATCCTATCTAATAAAAGAGTAATATGCAAATTGACCATACCTCTGCTACACCCACCAGCCACACCCACCAGCCAATCAGAGGGAGTATGCAAATTAACCTAACCAAGATGGCTACAGCCACAGAGAGAGCAAGAGAGAGGCTTGGGTTGCCCCTGGCAATGGAGGAAGCCAAGCTTTCCCAGGTCCAGGTCTCCACTTAAGACAATAAAGTTTCAATGGCTGTGCCAGCAGGTTTGGCTCTGCTCCAGACTACAAATTTTCAATTGTAGAAAATAAATAAATCCCAGATACCAGGGCTTCTGCTTGGGTTGCTGGTGGGTGTGGCCGGCCTGCCAACCACCACAGGCCCCTCGTCCAGGCCGTCCCATACCACAAGAGAACATCCACCCTGATCCAGGATACCCTTCAGGGCAAACAAGCTGGCCCCCACCCATGCACTAGCCCTCTATCCTAATAAAAGAGTAATATGCACATTGACCATCACTCCAACACACAAGATGACTGCCCCCATGTGGTCAAAAGATCTTGCCCCCATGTGGACACAAGATGGCCACCACAAGATGGCCGGCAGGGGAGGGTAGTTGGCAGGGACCAGGCCTGCAAGGGAGGGCAGTTGGGGGTGATCAAGCCTGCAGGGGAGGGAAGTTAGGGTTGACAAGGCCAGCAGAGGAGGGAAGTTGGGGGTGACCGGGCCTGCAGGGAATGGCAGTTGAGGGGGGTGGGGACGCAGGCCTGCATGGGAGAGCAGTTAAGGATGACCAGGCCTGCAGGGGAGCAGTCAGGCATCAATCAGGCTGGCAGGGGAGTGGTTTGGGGGTGATCAAGCTGGCAGCAGAAGCGGTTAGGGGCAATCAGGAAGGCAGGCAGGTGAGCAGTGGGGAGCCAGCAGTCCTGGATTGTGAGAGAGATGTCCAACTGCCTGTTTAGGCCTGATTCTACCTGGATCGGGCCAAAACGGGCATTCGGACATCATTCTAGGGGTCCCACATTGGAAAGGAAGCAGGCTGGGCTGAAGGACACACACACCCTCCATGCATGAATTTTGTCTTATCTAATAAAAGCCCAGCAACCGAATGGTAGAATGACCAGTTAACCAGTCGCTGTGACATGCACTGACCACCAGGGGGCAGATGCTCAATGCAGGAGCTACCTTGTCGTGGTCAGTATGCTACCACAATGGGAGTGCTGCTAGGCTGACCAGGATGAGAGGCTGCTCCCGCTGTGAACTCTGGGTCAATGAGCAGGAATCCGGGCTGGGATTATCACCTCCTCACCCCCAGGCTCTTCCTCCTTGCTCCCTAGCGCCTCCACTGCCGCCAGGCTTGCAGGGCTGACCTGGAGGCTGGGAAGTGGGTTCATGGCTGTCGTGGGACTGAGGCCTACTCCACCGCCTCTCAGTGCTATTATCCCTGAGCCTGGCCTCGACCAAATCCCTTGGAGAGGCAAGTGCTCCAGCTCCACAAAAGATGTCGGACCAGGGAGCAGCTGGTCAGAGGGTGGATCCACAGCCACTCGGCTAACCAGGATGAGCGGCGCTCGCATAGCAAGCCAATCCCCAAAGGCCATTCCCCCTACCAGTGCACGAATCCCATGCACCAGGCCTCTAGTATCCACAAATGACTTGCATTTTGAAATTTATCTTATATAAACAAAATAAAATATCTATTTTCAATTTAAAAATGCAGTAAAACAATCACTGAAAAGAAATGAACATCAACAACAACAAAAAACACCAAGCCCTGGTCAGTTGCTCATGGTATGAGCGTTGGCCTGCAGATCAAAGGATCTCGGGTTTAATTCCCAGTGAAAGGCACATACCTCAGTTTCAGGTTCGGTCCCCAGCCCCAGTCAGAGGCAACCAATGGATGTGTCCCACTCTCTCTCCCTTCCCCTCCTCCCTCCCTTCATTCAACTCTCTCTAAAAATCAATGGAAAAAATATCCTTGGATGAGGATTAAAGAAAAAGAACACTAAGAGGAGAAAAAGCAGGAATGCAGAGTCCCAAATGGTTGAGCTCAGCTTTTCTAAAAGGAGAAAAACAATCTTGCCTAAAGCTGGGTCAGATCACAGTTTTAGAGAATTTCTAATGGGATTTTCATGTAAAAAGCCACAAGTGACAGATTATGGCCAAAGTACTCCTGGTACATACACACATGCTCTTGCTTTGCATTATTCTCTCCCTTCTTCCCTCCCTCCCTTTCCTATTTATAACATTTTAAAAATAAATTCATGGGACTGATTTTATTTTTAAATAAAAATTCTTATTTTATAGATGAGAAAATTGAGGCCCAGAGAAATTGACTTATCCAAGGCCACAAGGCTCAATTAATGCCAGAGAGTTTGAACAGTTTTGGAATAGGGGGCTGGAAGTAGTAGTCCTGACTATAAATCAGCTACCAATTGCCCAGTAACACAGCCAGGTAGCCATCACAAGCTTTTGAGGGATGGGGCATAACAACCAATTCTTGCTCCTTCAGAAGCTCTCAAAGTGCCCTTTCTTTTTCTTTCTTTCTTTCTTTCTTTTTTCCTTTTTTTTTTTTTTTTTACAAAAGTCACTATTTTATTATTTGAAATAAAATCAATTTTCAATTAGGTTTCAGAAACAGGGAAAAATATCTATGACCTTGTTCATTTTAATGCCAGAGAGATGAGGTACCTGCGATAAATATCAAAAGAAGAATCCAGAGAACCATGAGAAGTTTATGGAAATGCAATTCTGTTCTGGGAATAGCATTGTACAATCCAGGATCAAATAGCTGTTGATGGTTCTCAATGCAACTTAAAACATATATAAATAGAACAGTTGGTGCAGAATAAATACAGTAAAGGAAATGTAAAAATGTATGAAGTCTAAGCCTTATAATTCCCAACCCTGAGCCTTCGTAGAGGACCTGAAGAGGTCACATAATAAGCTTAGTTATGGATGTCACGGGAACATAGTATGCACCTGTGCTTAGAGTATAAAATAAAAAGAGGTATTCAAGAGATCAACCATAGAAGTATTTCTAGGTATCTAGAAAGTACTTTTATGTATATTCCTTTGTTCTCTATAAAACTTTTTTTGTTAATAATCATGTTAATCAATCAATCAACCTACTTACTAGTTAACTAAAACAGTATCTTACATCATAGACATTCTGTTTTGTTTTTGTTGTGTTTGGACTAGACACATTCTTATGTATTTATGGCAGGCAAACATTTTCCTATTTTTCTTAGTTTCTCATTGCATTTCAGATTCATTCTCATTTCATATTTTCTAGTTATTCTAATTATAATACAAAGAAGGTTAAAGAGGCAAGTGGGAAAAGAGGAGAAAGCTTGATTCCCAGCTTGACAATAGCAGGCTCACAATCTACCATTTATGTGTATCTCAACCAAGTACCAGATAACAATTCTTATATTTCTGGGGAAAATTCAAGTATATACTCTTAAGACCACATGTTCAATTTATTTCACCATTTCTCCCAATTCAATAATGCCAAATTTCTGTGTGGTGAATCACTTAAATTAACAACCTTCCAGTAGTGATTTTTTTAAAATAGCTTGCTACTCTGAACAGTGGTAAGTACCAGGAGCTATCATTTATTGGGTTCTTGGCAGATGCTTTGCATAAACATTTTCATTTGATCTCAACAGTCCAGAAAAGGAAGTATTATAATAAAAATGTATGTGCTGCTCCAAACTTTAAATCTAGTCACAAAGGACACCTGAAACTAATGTAATATTGTATCAATTATAATTTTTTAAAATATAATAAAGAATAATTCTTTAAATCTTCATATAAAATCCAATCTTTGAGGCATGGAAAGTCTTACATTGATATTTTCTAACTGCAGTAGATGTACTGTATAATATGACTTCACATCTTCTGACAAGAACTTCACACTGAATCCTGTTTCTTTAAACAGCATCTCCCGGTCATCTTTTGTTGGCCAGTACTGTGCACATTTAACCAACTCTTTCTCTACAATTCGGTTTAGCATCACAACTTCTTTCGTCTTTTGCTGCCAATCCATGAGCAAGAAATGACAAGCTGTATTAGGAAGTGGACCCTGTGTTAAGATGTAACTCCTTTGCGCCTCTTCTATGTCAACTAAGCTGGCATTAATATAATCATTTTCAGCATTTTGCAGTTTAACAGGACTGTGATCATCTCAGCTTTTTGCAGCTTCTCTGAGTCTCCGTGAGTCCCTCTCTTTCCTTCTAATTGTAGAATTTCCACTCAGCCAACTTTCCTGTGGTTCTGGATGAAGTCTGTTCTATCTTTTAGTTGTAGTTTTGAAATTGTTGTGCGAGGCAGAAGTTTAGGTATTCACCTTTGCCGCCATCTTAGTTTCTCTCTCCCTTTCTTTTTCTTTGTGTCACCAATTTAGATGGTTTCAAAAGTGAAGGAAGAGTAGGAATTTAAATGGTTGGTGCTGGGAATTTTAGAGCACACTATTTTCACTATATGCAAATATTTTTTCAATAAATAGAAAAACTGGCTGCTAATATGTGAGCTGAGTCATTTTATTCACTCTTGGCCTTAATTACTTCATTATCCTAAAACTGCCTGATTTAAACTCTTCAGCTACTTACCCCTAAGTTTCTAGGGCTAGCTCCAGTTTGTACTTTTTAAGAAGTGTTAAAAATTTGAACCCTTGCCAAAACTGGTTTGGCTCAGTGGATAGAGTGTCTGCCTGCGGACTGAAAGGTCCCAGGTTCGATTCTGGTCAAGGGCATGTACCTTGGTTTCGGGCACATCCCTATTAGGGGGTGTGCAGGAGGCAGCTGATCAATGTCTCTCTCTTATCAATGTTTCTGGCTCTCTATCCCTCTCCCTTCCTCTCTGTAAGAAATCAATAAAATATATTTAAAAAAAAAATTTGACCCTTAATATATTAAAACTAATTTGACAAAAAACACAACTTACATAAAAAAAAATTGGGCAGATGTTCAGTAGAACTAAATTTTGTAAGGTTTCTATTGAGTCTAAGAGGGCTATGTCACAGGACTAATTGATAAATTTGTGGTTTGGATTCACCATGGTCTTTGGAAAAGACATGTTATAACAACTTCTGGGCCCATTTTGGAGCTTTGAAATCACTAGTTCAGGTCCATCACAGAAAAAGTGCATGATCCATCAGTCACCAACCAAGTTTGAGCTGAGTAGATTACATGACAAAAATTAGATATAGATAATTAGATCTAGACATGGAAGCAAGCAGGGTGGGGTGGAATTGGGGTCTGAAAGAACCAGGGAGGGTGGAGTGGCATGGATAAATAAATAAACAAATCTAGGATTTTTTTTTTAAAACCTAAAGGGGTAAAATGAATTCATTTACAGATTCTTCTAGGAAAATATTTACAAAACCTCTTCAATATTCAAACATACTATGGCCCCAGAATTTATCCATCAAGTAGTGAGGAACATCTCAAAAGTAAGAACTGTCTTCATCTTTGAATTCTCAGAGATTAATGCAGTGCCTTGCAGGTGATTAATAGATGCTAGATCAATAAAGTAAAAGCTTCCTAGCTGAAGTATGACTAAATGTTCTGAGACAGAATAACCTGTTATCAGGCAAAGCTACAAAGGAGGTGATATTTGGGAACACTCAGCTACTTGTCTTTGTGCCCCCCATCTCCCCATGCTTTGTTGACAGTTCCAAACATTGCCTCAAGTTCCACATACATCTGTCCCCCATTTTTACACACAAACAGTAATTGGCCAGTGGGTTTGGTTTGGGAAGACATAATGTGATGTGGCAGTGAGGAAGACTACATGGAGACAATAAAAACCTATGCTGGAAGGGCAAATAGTATGTAGGGATCTGAGGTACACTTTCTCTGTTGCATCAGGGCCCCCTTCCTAACTCATCTCCCTCAACCTACCCAGTAAGCTGCCTGCCAGAGATCTCCAAGATCACTTTCCCATCCCGCCCAAATGACTCACTTCAGCCTATCAGGGAAGAGTCCTGCCAACTAGCCTGCTATAATATTAGTTGCTCTAGTTATCTGTTGCTACATAACAAACCACCACTGTTCGTTATCTCTGGGCTAACTGAGCTCAGCCAGGCAATTCTGTTTTATGTGCCACCAACTAGGGTCACTCACTTGACTTCATCCAGTCAGTGGCTGGGCTTAGCGGAAAGTCTAAAAAGGCTCCACTCACTTGTCTGGTGCCTCAGCGCTCCTCTATATGACCTCTCCACAGGGCTAGCTAGGACTTCCTCATAGTATGGTGGCCTTGGGGTATAGTCAGACTGCTCACATGGTGACAGAAAAAAGAAAGTTTCAGGTCTCTTACAGGTTGAATTTTACTGAACCTGGAGGATTGAGGAATATTTTAGACATAATAGGGCTTGAGTTTAAAAATGGGTGTGATTTAATAGAAACAGACATGGAGGGTTCTAAATAGAGGGATTGACACAGGCAAAGACAGAAAGAAATGTAAGTGACAAGTTCAGAAAAAAACAAGACAGTTGAAATGATAAATTCTCTGTAGAGCAACATGAGAGATAAAGCAGAAGTCAGATTGTGAAGTATCATGCTTCTCTTATAACCCCATGGGATTATATATAATATTACCTGTGGTTCTAGGAGGATTGCTCAGTAACTATGTTAAGAAAAAACATTTTTTTTTTTTCAAATGGAGTCTTACAAATGGAGCAAAAGTTTTGAAGGGATTGAATCCCTGAATCAGCAGAACCAGAGGGTCTCTCTCCAAGTCCCTCCCTGGCTCTACCCAATGCCCCCTTCTGGTAGATGTCAATACCATAAACTTAGATCTGACTCAAAGTTCCAGGGGACTTCATCACTTCTCTGGGTAGAGTTGATGCACTAATTATAAAACAAGCATGTCATCTTCAAAATCCCCATTGAGATCAACACAATCCAGTTTGATTCCAGAGGGCTCCTAAGTTGCTCCCTGGCACAGTGGTCCTGGATTGCAATGGCTGATGGTGTCTTCAGCATGTTCCAGGAAGCTTCAGAGGCTCCAGAAGCACCCCAGAGGCTACCCAGGGGGAAAGCTTAGGACAAATTCCAGTCCTATCTAATTTAGAGCAGCTACACTCTTTAAGTGGGGGTAAAATTTGGTTTAAAGAGTATCATGGCTGCCCTAGCCAGTTTGATTCCAATCAAGGGCATGTATTTATGTTGCAGATTCGACCCCCAACCCCAGCCAGGGCATGTGTGGGAGACAATCAATCAGCATCTCTCTAAATCAATGTTTCTCTCTCTGTCTCTCCCCCTCCCTTCCACTCTCTATGAAAGACAATGGGAAAAAATCCTTGGTTGAGTATTAATAAAACAAAAAAAGTGTGTCCTGGCTAAGAACATCTGAAAGTCTTCTATGCTTTCTGTTTTTAACAAATGTGGTTTTAGCTTTGTTTTTTTAAGAGCTCTAGATCTAGCTGTTTACCTGATGGTAATGGAAATACCATGGGTTTTGAGGATGGCACCAAGCTCCTGTTCTATATGCTAGAGCATAGCTGTCTGGGCCCAATCGCTATAGAGCCTATTTCATCAACCTGCTTCTCCAGGTTGATGACTAAATGAAATAATGTGCACAAAGTCCTAAGTGTGTCTACCATGTAGGAGGTACTTAATAAAGCTAAATTCATTTCCCAAATGAGATCTTTTTATGTATTAGATGACCTAATACTGGTGGCTGCCTATTCCTCTTCTTCCTTCTCCAGTAAGTCCCAACTTTTGTGTACTTATCTGGTTCCACACAGCCATGTGCATCAAAGGAAGCTGACCTCATCTCAAGCTTCAGGAAAGGAAACTGGTTATTTTAAACCATCCTCTTTGCTAGTGATTGGTTTAGGAATGGGCAAGTGACCAACTTCTGATCACTGAGATGTGAGGACAGCTAGGGAGGCTTCTGGGAAAGGTTGCTCCTAAGACAGAGAAGACAGGCTTTGTTCTCTCTGTAACTGCCCGGAACTGCTGTGGAAGGCTTGTTGCAGAGAAGCCAGCATGGGGCAAAGCTGACAGGAAAGATGGCAGAGAGAATCAAAGGACTTGGCTTCCTCCCAACAGCGCTGAGGATGCCACCCTACAGCCTGCCCTGCTTATAGTCCTAGGTGAAATCGTAACATTTTCTGCTCAATGCCTGTTAGGGTTTTTGTTTGGGGTTACTCAGCCCCAAATGTCCTGACACTGAATTTAGTAACTAAGTGGAAATATTATAATAGACTCTACAATGAGGAACTACTGAGCAGAGGAAGTAGGCCAGAGGGCAGTAAGGTCCCTACTGCTTTAGGTTAGGAAGGCAGTGCCATTTTGTTTTGTAGTTATGAAATAACTGATTAAAAGGGTACCTGTTTTGCCCTGGGAAGAGATTAGAAAAATGTAGTATTAGTAAAATGATTACTTAAAAAAATCTAGAACCATTGAATTGGGGGCAGGGAGGACCCAGGATGTTCATGTTCTCTTGACTATCTCTTGATGCCTTCAGTAAGGTCTTTAAAAGATGAGCTTGTAGGCTCAGTTGATTGAGCATCCTCCCGTGCACAGAAAGGGTGCTGATTCAATTCCTGGTCAGAGCACATATATGGGTTGAGGGTTTGATTCCTGGTCTGGGGCACATGGGGACATATATGGAAGGTAATTAATTGATATTTCTCTCTCTCTCTCTTTCTCTCTCTCTCTCTCTCTCTCTCTCTCTCTCTCTCTCTCTCTCTCTCTCTCTTTTTCCCCTTCCTTTCTCTAAGCATGTCCTCAGGTGAAAAATAAAAATAAAAGATGAGCTTGGGTTGAAGGTAGAGAAAAAAAAGGCTTTGCTGAGAGATCTTTTCTGCCTGCAGCCCAAGTCACATTGGCATTGTAATTACAGTGAGAAACCCCTAAAGGGTTTTAAGCAGGCGAGTGACATAATGAAGTCTTCATTTTAATACTGTGTGTCCTTTCACATAGAGAATGGAAAAGAAAGATGAGACAACAAGAGCAGAGCAACTGAAGGATGTTGCCATCGGCCAGGTGAGATGAGACCTGTCTAAGAGGTAGAACAGATGAAAAAAAAGTGGGTGTATTTAAGATATTTTAGAAATAAAGTCAAAAGAACTTGCTCAGTAGTAACATTTTCTGAAATGGGGAAGGGAGAGGGGAGGGATTAGGGGTGAGAGAAGATATTGAGAGCTGCATTTTTGGATGTGTTAAGTTAAAGACATTGTTAAAACAGCAAGTGGTGTGAGCAAGAAAAAAGTTAGATAACACCATATCTCTCCATCTATTCTACCTCATTGTCCAGGCCACTAAAAATATGAAATATGTGAAACAACTGGTGGTAAATAAACATGAGGGACAGCTACCACACGCTCTCTTAGAGAATCTATAAGCAGCAGCCCAGGGAAGAAGTGAGAATCCCTTCCAAATGCTCCAAAAGCCCTCGCAACCCAAGGTGACAGTGCTTAAAGGGCCCCCAGAAATTAGTATATGAGGTCTTACTCTCTCTGGGGCAGTGCCTGGAGGAATCCTGGCCTGACTCGGCAAATCAGCTTTCAGTCTGTGGGTACACACATTTCTAAAAGTCCAGATGTTCAGACTACTAACAAGGACTGAAACCCAAAACAAGACTTGAAGAAAAGCATTAAGCCACAAGTAGTGTGAACAAAATGTGTCCAAGTTCCTTGTCAACAAAGCTGGTTGGCTCCAGAGATTGCCCGAATACAACTACAGGAATGGAGTATGGTCTGCTATGCATAGGGCTATGTACAGCCTGGGGACTGGACTTGCAGAGCAGGGCAATTTCCCACACAGGATCTTATACTTCTGTCCACGTTAATGTTTAGTAAACTGTGTTTTAATCTAACCATTTGCTTTCTCTGCTCCCACATCTAGAAAAAAGTACATATCAGGAAAACCAAGATGGCAGCATAGGTGAACACCTAAACTGCTGCCTCACACAACAATTTCAAAACTACAGATAAAAGACAGAACAGACACCATCCAGAACCACAGGAAAGCTGGCTGAGTGGAAATTCTACAACTAGAAGAACCACAGGAAAGCTGGCTGCTTCATCTAGCAGGAGGGAGATGGAAACTCCCAATGCATTGAAGCCCAGTTTCAACTGCACTGAACCCCAGTTCTGGGCAAGACTCATATGGAGTCTGGCCTATCAGAAAAAGGGAGGAATGCACAGAAACTCAGGAGAGTGGCAAAAGGCAGAAGTCTGGAGGCATGTGGGCCAGTGCGCACAGAGAGAACTGCAGTGATTATGGAGGGACACTGACACCCAGGGACTTCATGGGACAGGACTGACAGAAGCCAAGGCTGTCTGCTCAATGCTGAGACTCTGCCCCATCAGAGCTAAGCACAGAGGCTTTTGCAATTTTGCAAGTCTTGTCTCATAAGGCTAACTCCAGCACAGAAGTTCTCCCTACGTAGACACAGCTGATCCTCACAGCCAATTCGCCTGGAGGTCAATTCTTCCCAGTGATACCAACAACAATTAAGACTTAACTACAACAAGGCTGAACACACAGTCCACAAAGGGGTGCACCAAGAGTGTCCACCTTGCCAAGACTGGTTTGGCTCAGTGGATAGAGCATCGGCTTGCGGATTGAAAGTTCCTAGGTTCAATTCCAGTCAGGGGCAGGTACATCTCCACTGTGGGGAATACAGGAGGCGGCTGATCGATGTCTCTCTCTCGTTGATGTTTCTGACTTTCTATCTCTCTCCCTTCCTCTCTGTAAAAAAATCAATAAAATGTTTAAAAAAAATAGAGTGTCTACCTCAGGTAACTGGTAAGATGGAGCTATGGGGCCATATAGACACCTAGCACACAAAGCTACTACTCTACCAATTCAGGGAAGCAGCAAAATGCAGATAAAGAAGCAGATCACAAACTAAAGAAATGGAGGAAAGCAAACGATTGGATATAGAGTTCAAAATCACGGTTATAAGATTTTTCAAGAATTTCCTAGAAAAGGCCGATAAATTTGGTGAGACCCTAGAGGATATTAAAAAGTATCAACTAGAAATTAAACATACACTGACTGAAATAAAAAATATTATACAAAGACCTAACAGCAGACTAGAGGAACGGAAGACTCAAGTCAAAGATTTGAGAAACAAAGAAGCAAAAAAGAATCAACTGAAAATGCAAAAATAAAAAGGAATCCAAAAATTGGAAGATAGTGTAAGGAGCTTCTGGGACAACTTCAAGTGTACCAACATCAGAATTGTGGGGGTGCCAGAAGAAGAGAAAGAGCAAGACACTGAAAACCTACTTGAAGAAAAAATGACTGAAAACTTCCCTTACCTGGTGAAAGAAATAGACTTACAAATCCAGGAAGTGCACAGAACCCCAAACAAAAGGAATCCAAAGAGGACCACACCAAGACACATCATAATTAAAATGCCAAGAGCAAAAGACAAAGAGAGAATATTAAAAGCAGCAAGAGGGAAACAGTTACTTATAAGGGAGCACCCATATGATTGTCAGCAAATTTCTCAATAGAAACTATGCAGGCCAGACGGGAGTGGCAAGAAATATTCAGTGATAAATAGCAAGAACCTACAACCAAGATTATTCTACCCAGCAAAGCTATCATTCAGAAATGAAGGTCAGATAAAGAGCTTCACAGATAAGAAAAAGCTAAAGGAGTTCATCAGCAACAAACCGGTATTATATGAAATGCTGAAAGGTACTCTTTAAGAAGAGGAAAAAAAAGAAGAAAAGGGTAAAGATAAAAACTATGAACAACAAATACATAGCTATCAACAAGTGAATCTAAAAATCAAATAAATAAAAAACCTGATGAACAGAATAAATTGGTGAATATAATAGAATCAGGGGCATAGAAAGGGAGTGGACTGACAATTCTCAGGGGGAAAGGGATGAGGGAGTGGGTGTGGAAAGAGACTGGACAAAGATCATACACCTATGGATGAGGACAATAGGGGGGAGGTCAGGGCAGAGGGTGGGGTGGGAACCAGGTAGAGGAGAGCTATGGGGAACAAAAAAAGGCACAATTGTAATAATCTGAACAATAAAGATTTATTAAATTAAAAAAAAATAGCTGCCTTGTTTCCTTGCCCCATTTGCTTAGTTTTCTATGTATTTCTCGCTAACTCCAGGTTCAACACTGTCCATTATTTAAGAATCCTAACAATGTGCTCAGGAACACTTGGTATGCCTCTCCAACTTCCAGAGAATCCTCCTCTTCATTCTCAGTATGCTCATCCTTTTATTGTCATTCAATTCTCCAGTAACTTCTCAGGAGATTAAATTTTTACAGGTGAAAATGCCCTTATTCTATTGATTCTTTGGTTAGGTTTGGAGTTCTAAGTTGGAAATAATTTCCCCGTGGTTTTGAAGGTACAGCCCCACAATGCTGCTATTGCAGAATCTAAAGACAGTCTGATGCCTTTGTAGATGGCTTCCTTTCTTTCTAGGAGCTTATAAGATCTTTGCCTCTAGTTGCTTAAAATTTCACCACAATATGCTCACTGTGTGTCTATTTTTACCCAAATATGCAGAGCATTTGAATCTGGAAATTCATACATTCAGTTCTGGATAATTTTCATGATTTAAAAAACAATTTTCCAGCTTCTGTTTTCTCTTCTTGAAACTCCTTTATTTTTCAGATGTCAAATGTCTTTAATTGATTCTACCAGTTTTCTTTTTTCTAATCTTTGTTTTTTCTCTACTTTCTGGATATTTTCTCAACTTATCCTTCTATTGGATTTTTATTGCTTTCATTTTTGTCTCTAGATATGATTATTTTTTATTGGTGCACTATCTTCTTTTTTACCTAAATATATTTAACACATTTAGATGATTCCTTCTCCTTACATAAACTGTTGTTTTTCAAATTGAATCTTCTGCTTTGACATTCACCTTCACCTTGGAGTTTCTATTAAGATGTTTGGCAATCCAAGAGAAACCAAGATGGTGGTATAGGTAAACACCTGAACTGCTGCATCAAACAACAATTTCAAAACTATAACTAAAAGAGAAAATGAACATTGTCCAGAACCACAGAAAGGCTAGCTGAGTGGAAATTCTACAACTAGAGGGGAAGAAAAAAGCACACTGATACTCACAGGAGCTGCAGAAGGCAGAAGTACAGAGGCAGGCATGTGGAGAGGGCTGGCAACTGAGTACCTGGCTGGCTTTCTCAATCAGGAGGAAGATAAAAGCTCCTGACTGTTCTGAATTCCAGTTCTGGGCAAGACTCTGGGGATGTGGACTCGTGTATGGAGAAACTAGACTGTCTGGCACCAGGTAGAACTCGAGGGAAGCTTTCTCTCAGAGGTGCTTGCAGCAATTACTGTGGGACACTGAGACCCAGAGGCCCCTTAGGACAGGGCTGATGGGAAGTCATTGCAGTTTGCTCTGCCTGAGATCCTGTCCCAAGAAGCCATTGCTGTTTGCTCTACCTTGAGACTTCACTCTGACAGTCCACCCCACCCAGGCTGAGGGCAGATGCTTTTGCATATGAATGGCCTGGTCCTTTCAATTCTAAACTTACCTAAAAAAACTGCAGCTGAGTCGGTGAGACCCAGAACATCCAAAAGAAGGCCCAAGGCCACACAGCAGCTTGAATTGTTTCACAGCTGGGCCTCATCTGGGCACCTTCAAAACCCAAAAAAAGAAGAAGAATCTGCAGATCTCTTCATGCTGGGTGGCCTCAGGCAAAGGTTAAATTAGCACCTCCTTGGAGATCCAAGAGCCAGTGTATCCAGGGGTCAGAGTGGGACCATCCAAATTATAACTCCTCAGATCCATAAGGGACACACTCAGGGGGCAGGCTCAGTGAGCACCAAAGCCCTACTGATGCAAGTCTTGCCTCATAAGGGTGTCTCCAGCACAAAAGTTTTCCCAGTGGAGACACAGCTGATCCTCACACCCAATTGGCCTGGAGGTCAATTCCTTCCAGTGATACCAACAACAATCAAGGCTTACCTACAACAAGGCTGTGGACACAGCCCACAAAAGGGTGCACCAAGAGTGTCCACCTCAAGTAACTGGGAGGCTAAGCCACTGGGCCCTATAGGACACCTAGCACACAAAGCTACTCTACCAACTCAAAATGCACAAAGAAAGAGATCACAAATGAAAGAAATGGAGGAAAGCAAACAACTGGATACAGAGTATAAAACCACGGTTATAAGGTTTTTCAAGAATTTTCTAGAAAAGGCCAAAAAATTTAGTGAGACCCTTGAGGATATGAAAAAGGACCAACTAAAGTCAAGCATACACTAACTGAAATAAAGAATAAAATACAGAGATCCAACAGCAGACTAGAGGATAGCAAGAATCAAGTCAAAGATTTGAAATACAAAGAAGCAAAAAACACCCAACCAGAAAAGCAAAAAGAAAGTAAAAATATGAAAATAGTGCGAGGAGCCTCTGGGACAACTTCAAGCATACCAACAGCCAAATTTTGGGGGTGCCAGAAAAAAAGAGAGAGCAAGACACTGAAAACCTATTTGAAGAAATAATGACAGAAAACTTCCCCCATGTGGTGAAAAGAAATAGGAAGTCTAGGAAGCACAGAGAACCCCAAATAAAAGGAATCCACAGAGGACCACACCAAGACACATCATAATTAAAATGACAAGGGCAAAAGACAAAGAGAGAATACTAAAAGCAGCAAGAGAAAAACAGTTAATTACCTACAAGGGAGCACCCATATGACTGACTGTCAGCTAATTTTTCAACAGAAACTATGCAGGCCAGATAGGAGTAGCAAGAAATATTCAAAGTGATGAATAGCAAGAACCTACAACCTAGATTACTCTACCCAGCAAAACTTCAGAATTGAAGGGCAGATAAAGAGCTTCGCAGATAAAAGGCTAAAGGTGTTCATCACCACCAAACCTGTATTATATGAAATGCTGAAGAGTATCCTTTAAAAAAAGGAAGAAGAAAAAGGTAAAGTTAAAAATTATGAATAAATACATATCTATCAACAAGAGAATCTAAAAATCACGTGAATTGAAAATGTGATGAACAGAATAAACTGGTGAATAGAACCAGGGACATAGAAAGGGAGTGGACTGACATCTCTCAGGGGAAAAGGTGTGTGGGAAGAAATTGGACAAAAATTTCACACCTATAGATGAGGATAATGGTGGGGGTGGGGGGTAATGGCAGAGGGTGTGTTGGGAACCTGATGGAGGGGAGCTATGGGGGAAAAAAAGAGGAACAATTGCAATAATCTGAAAAATAAAGATTTATTAAGATGTTTGGCAATCCTTGGTTTACTGCTCTAAGAGTGAAGCACTAAAACCATGTTTAAAACTGAGCACTTGGATGGAATTTTTGAAAATTGTAGGCTCTTTCCCTGTGTAATCTGGATGGCCGATTTCCTTAGGAAACTTTAATGTGACTGTTAATGTTTCTGCCAAAGCTGGTTATATTCTCTAGAGAAGGAACGGTCAATCTTTTACCAAGAGCCTACATGCATGTATGCACACACACATGTGCATACACTGAGAGGCTATATTATTATGATCTCTGAACACATAATAATCTGGCCACTCAGAGTGTGTGTGTGTGTGTGTGTGTATTAGAGGTCCAGGGGGAGGAGACATGGGCAGTTGGCCTGACTGCTTGCTGGTTGAACTCCTTGTCAAGGGGACAATTTGCATACTAGCCTTTTATTATATAGGATATACACTGAGTGGCTAGATTATTATGCGTTCAGAGATCACAATAATCTGGCCACTCAGTGTATATGCACATGTATGTGTATATGTGTGTGTGTATGCATACATGTTCTTATTGTATAAAATTTATTTTAAACCTAATCCCCAGGGGATGATATTAGAAGGTGAGTCCTCTAGAAGGTGATTAGATCATAAGATTGGGGCTCCATGAATGAGATTGATGCCCTTATAAAAAAGACCCTCAGAGCTTCCCAGCAAAAAGTTGGCTTTCTATGAAGCAGGAAGCAAACCATTTATCAGACACCAAATCTACTGGCACATTGAACTTGGATTTCCAGCCTCCAGAACTGTGATAAACACATGTCTGTTGTTTATAAGCTGCCAACTCTGCGGTTTTCTGTTTTGGCAGCCTAGGTTGACTAAGACAGTGATCTTAGTATGGCCACTGTCCTCAGCTGTGTCTAGCCTCTTCAATGAGATAGTCCTCTATTTAATCCACTTCAGAGATTAAACCTCCAATCTTCTGCTAGGGTTGAGGATGAGAAGTTGCCTACATACACAGAATAAGAGAGGAGAGAACTGAAGGATTTAAACAAACTTTCTACCAAAATTCCTGGGTTTTTGCTCTACCTTTATACCCTACTTCCAGAAGAAGAACCTGGTGCTATAAATTTCCACAACTTTTCAGAGTTCTTGGGCTTAAGATTCCATTTTCCCAAATGAGCTAATTCAGTTATTACTCATTTATCTACTTTCCAACTTCTAAAAATTTTATGACTATCATTTCTTTTCTGCTTTCTTTGCCCTTATGGGTTTAGACCTTTCAAAACTCCTTTTATTGTCACTTTAATATGGTTTCAGGAAGCAACCAAAGTAAATACATGTTTAGTGCATCAGAGAACCTGAAGTCCTCCATTCACATTTTAGCCACTACAGTCTGGCTTCTAGCCTCACTGAAACTGGCCAGGCTAATGTTGCCACTGACTTTCAGAGTGTCAGTTAAAAGAACCCCTGTCCAGTTTTATCTCACTTGGTCTCTCTGTAGAACTGGATGCTGAAGACCACTTTTGCTTAAACTCTTTCTTTTCTTGAATTAGGTAGCAGGCTACTAAGCACTTACACTTGCCACATACACATCTCATTTTTTTTTTAAATATTTGCATTGATTTCAGAGAAGGGAGAGAGAGAGATAGAGAGAGATAAAGAGAGAGAGAGAGAGAGAGAGAGAGAGAGAGAGAGAGAGAGAGAGAGAAACATCAATGATGAGAGAAAATCATTGATCACCTGTCTACCACACACCCACACTGGGATTTGAGCCAGCAACCTGGACATGTGCCCTGACCAGGAATCGAACCGTGACCTCCTAGTACATACGGTGACACCCAACCACTAAGCCATGCCAGCCAGGCCACATCTTATTTAACCAAGCTGTTCCTACAGTTTCATACCTTTAGTAACTGAAATTTCAGTTGCTAGTATTCTGTAATATTTTTAAAGAGTTATATGCCAGTATTTTAGGTTGGTCTAATACCACCACCTCATTATTTTTTTAGAAATCTGTAAAAGAACAACTAATGCATAGTCTACAATATACTATTGTATTTTAATCAATATTAAAATATTTTCTTTGGAAAAATATTTTTTATTTTATCATAAGTACTTTCTAAATAATGGAATATGATATAGCAGTATTTATTTTTTATGGGTAACTCTGCATCAGACTTACTACATACATGACAAAAATCAAAGAAGATAAAGACAAATCAACATTGCTTTCTCTGAAACAAAAAACTAGAACTTACTGTCAATGTATTGCAGATTCTTACATTAAAAAGATCTCCTCTGCCAAGACTGGTTTGGCTCAGTGGATAGAGCGTCGGCCTGCGGACTGAAAGGTCCCAGGTTCGATTCCGGTTGGGGGCATGTACCTTGCTTGCGGGCAAATCTCCAGTGGGGCGCGTGCAGGAGGCGACTGATTGATGTCTCTCTCTCATCGATGTTTCTGACTTTCTGTCCCTCTCCCTTCCTCTCTGTAAAAAAATCAATAAAATATATTTTTTTTAAAAAAAGATCTCCTCTAAGTTATCAAATAAGATGAACTGTTAAAAAAATTATTAAACCAAAGCAAAATATTTGGAATTAGCTTCTAATTATTTTCCTTATTTTCTCCCAATTACTGTGACTAAAAAACAACAACAACAACTTCTACAGAAAATCTTGCACAAAAATATGGAGGTGGAGAAAAGTTGCTTTACAGTAGTGAGTATATGAAACAGTGTTAATAAAGTTCTTATAATAAGCATAACCCATGTCTTTTTCCATATGAACAACTGTAAACATACTCTGTCCACCTCTATATATTCACAACTAAATGAAATAATGGGAGCCTCTGATTTTAAAGCTTATACTCAAAATAATCTAATAGATTTTCATATTCATGTAGTTAATAATTTATATTTTTTATTCTTCTCATCTAATCATTTATATTAAAATGATAATGGACATTTAATAATTATTTTTAAAATATGTTTTTTACTGGATAATTAAAAATCGCTTTTTTTCTATTTGAAGCACACCAAATATTTAGTTTTACTAATTTTTTAAAAATTCTTTAAAAATTAAATACCAGTACTAATTCCTAGTTTCTATTGTTTTTCAACATAAGTTCCAAAATACTAGCACTGGCTGATATTTTGTTCTTGAAGTAACATTACCACACACATCCTTTGTGCCCTTCAGGTGGTTCCTTCTTCCCAGAATATTCTTTCACTCTTTAAAAGCTAGCTCACTAATTGTTCTATTATTAAACACAGTGACAGCACCACCCTTTTGGGCAGCCCTTGGTCCTAGATTCTGATACAGACACCTCTCACATCCCCAGAGCACTTATGCAGCACGCTCTCCAACACTTTTCAACTCAAACTACAATTATACCAACTGCAATCTCTGTGAGTCAGGGACCACATTTTGATTCCATATACCCACTGACATAGCAACTGCCACACAACAGATGCTAAGTGAAGTTCACTGAGTTAATGACTTGTCCTCCAATAAATAAGTTGGTTTATCTCTGGTTGGCAAAACTAGATTTCCAGGAAACATGTTAATGAGCTCTCTCTTGTCACTCTTCCCCCAAACCATTCTTTTTGTTGTTGTTGTTTATCCTCATCCAATGATATTTTTTCTATTGATTTTTAAAGACAGTGGAAGGAAGGGAGGAAGGGGAGAGACAGAGAGCAAGAGAAACATTGATGTGAGAGACACATCAACTGGTTGCTCCTGTATGTGCCCTTACCATGCCAGGAAACAAACCTGTAACCCAGCCAGGTACAAGCCCTTGACCGGGAATCAGACCCATGATCCTTTGTTGCATGGGCTGACACTCTAACCACTGAGTACACTAAGCCAGGACCCAAACCACTCTTCTGAATGACACTGAATACTGTAACCAATCTAAATTCACATAATTTCTTTTCCCTTGTTCTTCTTTCCAAGTCATCCATAAGCATCAAATAAGGCTAACTCTGAAATACTAGCCAAGTGGATGAAAGAGTCCTGTCCCTTTCTCATTAAATTTGTCTTCAGGTCCAATTCTGTGAATTTTCCTCCATATGCAAACAGTGACTTGTATTCACCCTTCCCAAGCACCCCTGGCCCAATCCAACAGCACCCTTGCTGTACTCACCAGCCTGCATCTAAGCTCCACTAGAGGCCTGATGGAGGAGAAGTTAAAGTGAGACTGCAACAACTGAAGCTATGAGGTCTGCTCTTGGACTCCACTCGATTTGCTCAGACACTAGATGTGGTAAACTCTTTGGGCAATGCCATGTCAACTCCCTCACCTGCCATCTGCATCCCTGAAGTGCTGTATGGCAAAAATGTAAAGAAAGCAGGTCCATGTACATCTAAGCAATGTAAATTTTTCATTGGTTTCTACAATAGCTTTATTAAAACCACCCAGACTCCCCAGGCTATGAACCAGATATCAACTTTCCACCTCTACGTACTCCTATTCTCCCTCCTGTAACCCCTTGCCTGGCCAACTCTGCTTCTCTCTCAAGCATTTTTTTTTCTTTTGGTTTCAAATCACTAAATAATAGTAAGGTATTTTCTGGTGTTACTCAGTAATGCCTGTTTTTATTTCATTTTATTTTTTACCTTTGACCCCCTTTACCCACTCCCTCTCAAATATTTCTCTTTAGTTCTACCTGTAACAGGAAGTCTAGCTATTGTCACTTTGTGCTTATCTTTTTATGTTTGATGTTGCTTCCCTGTTTAAACTGTATACCCCGTGATGACAAAGACACACTGTCTTATACAAGTGTGACTCTCTCCAGCATGAAAATCTCATTTTTGAAGCAGCAATTATACCCTGGATATTAAGTCTTACACTCTATTTGTTGATTGTGTGAACAGTGACCAAGCTAATAGAAAAAGTAGAAAAAAGAAAGCTGGAGAAAGTTCAAAACAACAGGGCTGAAGGCAGGTGTCACACAGTGGTATGCCAATTCTAGAATGGCTGTTTAATTGAAACCTTGTAATAAAACCATAAATACATAAAATGTTGTGGTGGTTTGTTTGTTTTTTATAATCAAAAGAGTATCTCTTACCTCCCCAGCCTGTGTGCATGGAGGAGAGGTAGTGGGAAACTGATCACCTATAGGGAATGGAGAAATGGCAGGTTCAACTCTGGTTGGCTTCATCTTCCTCAAAAATGCCCTGTGAGTGAATTCAGTCTTGGGTGAATGAGAACCCTACCCCACACTGGCTTTCTTCAAGTAATTGGAGTTCACAGAAGACAATCTGTATCATGAAGAACGCTCCTCTTGGCTTTCAGAAGACAAGGAAAAGCAGAGCTTCGTGTCTGGGCAGCACTATGTTCTCGACGGTGCGTTGCATGGAGTGCACCTGCTCAGGCGAAGCAGTCAAGAAGGCCAAAGGCCCGATGCGCTGTTCTGCACAGGAGTGACAGAGGTAGCCACCCTTGTTTTCCTTTCTGTTGCTCTACAATAAGAGATAAGAAACAGAGGATGGGGAGCAATCAAAGAACAAGGATTATACCAAGAAATGCTGATTTGCTGTCATGCTGTCAAAGGACTATGTATTATGATTCTGGTATTTTCAGACTTCTGTAAACCTCTCAGGTAATACTTCTCATTGTATTATCATCTAGGGTGGACTCGACTCTATCAAATTCTCTTATAGCAGAAACCCAAATTTATTAAGGCAAGATATGAAGAGCCAAGAACAAGTTGACCAGACCCTCCAGGGAAGCAGTTCTCCTTGGAATGTCAGTCACAATCCAACCTTCCAGCCTATGCCACCACTTTGATTATGTCATTATCATTTTGACACAGGCAGATCTGACATCTCTTGTGCCTTATATATGAAAAGCCCCTGAGAATGATTATACAAACTCCTCTTTTATCTCCCTCACCCACAGCCCTGAAAGCACATAGCTCACGTGCAATAAAACACAAATGATTGGACTAAATTCTATAGAAAGCTCGAACTGCAGCCAAGACCACATACATAAGTGATGGGGAGCTTCTTCATGGTGAGCACAGTGTCCACTGGTATGGTGTTGTTGCACTGCCCCACAGAGCAGTGAACCACTCCTGTTTTTAAAACATTACTTGTCAGCTCTGTTTGCAAGAAATACTCCTAAAAAGAAAAGAATGGGAAAGATAATTATACCAACACTTCTGCCCCATTCTACTTGGAAACTCTAATAATTAAGGCACTGGAAACACTCCAATTCCTAAAATCTTGCTGCTAGATCTAAAACTGCCTAATGCTTTCCTCCTAGACTCCAAGTTTTATGAGATTACCATGCACCTTACTTGATTTTGTTACCTGAACTTCCTAGCACTAACTGCAATGCTTAGCACATAACATGGATGCTATAAATTGATATTTGTCAACTGAATGAATAGGTAAATCAACTAATTAAGCCACCCACATTCTTTGGTGACATCTTGGTTATCCAATACTTTCACAGATACAAAGTCCATTAGCTGTGGAGAAATTTCATCACTCAAAAAAACTGAGAAGGGCTTACATCAACATACTGGCAGATGGATCACTACAGCTGTTGGAAACACTATCACAGGGAACCCCTGCCCTTCAGGAATCTAAAGGCACATGATGCCATCACCTACACTTGCCCTCCTGAAATCATTCCAGGCTGCTTGTTTGTAAATGCCTTGCTTCCTTACTGGCAGTCAGATCCTTTGCTTATAAAGCACTATACGTACATATAATTCTCATAAATGATTTCCTGGGGTGATATTGTCATTATCTCCATTGCATAGATGAGGGTACGACAGCTAAGAAATTAGATCACTTGTGCAAAAGATCATAGAGCTAGACTGCAGCAGATGTGGGGCTCAAAGCCAGGTGTGCCTAAGTCCATGGCCTGTGCTCTTAATCACTAAATAACAGAATCTTTCTGTCTTGCCGTCTCTGGATAATCTCCAGATACAAAGCTAAATGACACAGAAGCACATGACTCAACAGCACTTCTGTCATGTACAAAGTGCTCAACAATCACTGCTGAATGAATGAGCACACATGACATGACCACACAGCTCCGAAACAAATACTAGCTCTCCCTGCGCTACCTCTCTCCTGGGATTCAGTGTCTCAAAGACAACTAACTGCCCTTGAGTGTCCTCTCTGCTTTCCCCAATCGATTGTAAAGCAGTTATTTCATCAGTTCATCATGGCTCTTCTTTATCCCCTCCTCAGAGGTGCAGTCAGGGCCATTATGCCGTTTCACAGATTAGGAAACAGAAGTACAGAGTGATCAGTAGTTTGCCCAAAGTCACAAAGTACCCAGGTAGAAAAACTGGGATATGAACTAAGATAGTCTCATCGGAGACCTGTGGGATCAGGCCGTGCACAGCCTAAGAACGAGAGGGGCTGCTTTTATCCATCAATAAACAATGAGCCCCAACCACGTGAGGTTTGGATTAAGAACCTAAGATTCTAGGAAGCTAAGAAGCTGTCTTTGAGCAGCTAGCATAACTCCATGTCACTTCATAATTTGATAACATAGTGAATCCTTCACTTCTTCAAAACTTGAAATAAGCTAAGAAACAAAAGAGCCTCTAGTGATTAGATTTTTTAAGGGGGTTAGAGAAAAAGTAGGCTGCCTGCCCTATTTTTGGTTATAGGGGAAACCAAATAGTTTATCACTTTATGTGGTGGGAAACAATGGCTCAGTTTTGCCCTAAAAACCTCACCATACATGACCCACTGTTCACATTCACTGTCCATCCCTCCCATATATATCTGTATTATAAAAGGCCAGGCGCCATCATGATCTAAATAACTAGATAAACGACCAGTCACTAGGAAGTGCATGGAGCACCTTAGTCCCTCCGCCTTGGACTACAGGCTCCTATCACAGCAAGGCTGGTGGCTGGCAGGCAGGATGGTGGGGCAAGGAGGTGCGTTGAGGTTGTTAGCCTCTGGCCTGGGGCTGGACTAGAGACCTAATGACCTTGCTGATGTCGCTGTTGCTGCAGATCAGACTCAGAGAAAGGCCCAGAGAGAGAGAGGCGGCAGTTGGAGATCAGACCTCGAGAGAGGCCTGGAGACAAAGAGAAGAGACCTGATCAGCAGCCATGAGAGCTGTTGGTGAGGCCCTGAGAGAGAGAGAGGCAGGGCCTGATTAGCAGTTGCTGCAGAGGCTACAGATCAGGCCAGAGATAGGCCCAGAGAGAGGCCCAGAGACAGAGGCTGCGGATTAGGCCTGGTGAGGGGCTCTCAGAAAGGCCTGGAGAGGGGGCCTGAGATAGGCCCGGAGATGCTGACTGGCCTAGAAACTGACCAATCAGAACTAAATTTGGGTGAACTGCAAGGAGCCAATGGCTGCATAAGAGGAGGAGCTTTTGACACTGACTGGCATAAAAACTAACCAATCAGAACCTAATCTGGGTGAATTGTGAAGGTAGAACCTAAGGTGGGGACTGAGGAGGGGTTTTAAGGGCAACAGCTATTTGGTGTAAGGTATAAAAAAGTAGTTCAATTTTTTAATGACCAGTTTGGCAATACAGTGTATATGGCTGGCTATCAGTCAGATGTAAGGATTATGTATTTTTGTCAGCCAAGAGCATCTCCTCCTGCTGAAAAAGGCTCCTCCCCCCAATTTAAGCAATCCAATCCTATCTAATAAAAGGGTAATACGCAAATTGACTATCACCCCAACAACAAGATGGCCACCCCCATGTGGACACAAGATGGCTGCCATAAGATGCCGGGCAGGGGAGGGCAATTGTGGGCAATCAAGCCAGCAAGAAAGGGCAGTTGGGAGGGATAAGGCCTGCAAGGGAGGGTAGTTGGGAGGGACCAGGACTACAGGGGAGGGAAGTTGGGGAGGATCAGGCCTACATGGGAGGGCATTTGGAAGGGACTCAGGCCTGCAGGGGAGAGCAGTTGGGAGGGACAAGGCCTGCAGGGGAGGGCAGTTGGTGAGAACCAGGCCTGCAGGGGAGGGCAGTTAGGGGCAATAGGGCCGCCAAGGGAGCAGTTAGGCATCGATCAGGCTGACAGGGGAGTGGTTTGGAGGTGATCAGGCTGAAAGGTAAAAGCGGTTAGGGGCTATCAGGCAGGCAGGCAAGCAGTTGGGAGCCAGCAGTCCTGGATTATGAGAGGGATGTCCCAGATTGAAGAGAGTGCAGGCTGGATGAGGGATCCCCCCGCCCCCCAATGCAAGAATTTCATGCACCGGGCCTCTAGTTCTATATAATCTATCTATACTAATAAAAGGGTAATATATGCTAATTAGACTGGGTAAACCAGCCATCTTCCAGATGTCTGACTTCCTTCCAGACAAAGCCATAGGGGTGGGAGCCAAGGCAGAGGCAGTTAGGGGCGATCAGGCCAGCAGACAAGGGCAGTTGGGGGCAAGATCAAGCCAGAAGGGAAGAGCCACTGGAAGTGAGATCAGGTTGGCAGGGAAGGCAAGTTGGGGACAATCAAGTCTGCAGGGGAGGGCAGTTGGGGGCAAGATTAGGCCGGCAGGGGAGGGTCATTGGGGGCAACCAGGCTGGTTGGGGAGGGCAGTTAGAGGTGATCAGGTCTGCAGGGGATAGCAGTGGGGGAAATCAGGCTGGTAGGGAAGCAGTTAGGGGTAATCAGGCAGGCAGGCAAGTGAGCGATTAGGAGCTAGCAGTCCCAGATTGCAAGAGGGATGTTCCAATCAGGCCTAAACTAGCAGTCAGACATCCCCCAAGAGGTCCCAGATTGGAGAGGATGCAAGCTGGGCTGAGGGAACACCCCCTTCCACGTGCAGGGATAAGGTCTGCAGGGGAGGGCAATTGGGAGAGAACAGGGTTGCAGGGGAGGGTAGTTGGGAGGAACCTAGGCCTGCAAGGGAGGGCAGTTGGGAGAGACCAAGACTACAGGGGAGGGCAGTTGGGGAAGATCAGGCATGCAAGAGAGGGCAGTTGGGAAGGACTCAGGCCTGCAGGGGAGAGCAGTTGGGAGGGACAAGGCCTGCAGGGGAGGGCAGTTGGTGGGGACCAGTTAGGGGTGATCAGGTGAGGAATTTTGTGCACCAGCCTCTGGATTTCCTAGCTCTGTCTACTAAAAAGTTCAACAACCTTAACCCCACTAAAAGGGAGATAATCTGATACCACTGCCTTTTGATATAAGGCAATACAAAGCAGAGTCTCTCCCTGACCCCCAAATACAGGATCCCTGCCAAAAGAGTGAAGCCTGAACCTAATTAAGTCTCTATGGCCAACTTCCAGTAACAGAAAATCCAGGGTAGGCAATAGTAGAATAGGCTATCCAATCACACAAAGCAATTAATCTAGAATGTGAAAAATTATGTAGGAAAACTGACTCTACTTCTGCAAAAAAAACAGGAGCACTGAAAATGAGGGAGGGGGTCTTGACTGCTCTAAATTAAAAAAATAAGAGACCTAACAGCCTACAGCAAGGATGGAATTAGAGAGCATTATGCTAAATGAAATAAGCCAGTCAGAGAAAGATAAATATTACATGATCTCACTCATTTATGGAATATAATGAATAACATAAACTGATGGACAAAAACAGATTTAGAGATAGAGAAACATCGATCAGAACATCAAACCTTAGAGGGAAGGTAAAGGTAAGGGGGAGAGATCAACTAAAGGACTTATATACATGCATATAAGCCTAACCAATGGACACAGACAACAGGGGGGTGAAGGCATAAGTGGAGGGGATGGGGAGTAGTGGAGAGATAAGGACACTTAGGTAACTAGAGGCCTGGTGCATGAAATTTGTTCACAGGGTGGGGGCAGAATCCATCAGTTCAGCCTGCATTGTCTCCAATCTGGGACCCTTCAAGGGATTCCCCACTGCCCATTTAGGACCAATCCCACAGGCAGTCAGACATCCCTCTCACAATCCAAGACTGCTGGCTCCCAACCACTAACCTGCCTGCCGGCCTGACTGCCCCTAACTGCTTCTTCCTGCCAGCCTGATCAACTCCTAACCACACCCCTGCCAGGCTAATTGACACCTAACTGCTCTTCTGCTGGCCCGATTGCTCCTAACTGCCCTCCCCTGCCAGCCTGGTCATCTTCAATGGCCCTCCCCTACAGGCCTGGTCCCTGCCAACTGTCCTC
The DNA here is from genome assembly GCA_004026805.1 of Lasiurus borealis. Lineage (NCBI taxonomy): Eukaryota > Metazoa > Chordata > Mammalia > Chiroptera > Vespertilionidae > Lasiurus > Lasiurus borealis. Next base: position 23,786 of record PVJN01007984.1, on the reverse strand, counting down.
CACTGCTGGCCCGATCATCCACAAATCCCCTCCCCTGCTGGCCATCTTGTGTCCACATTGGGGCAGTCATCTTTGACCACATGGGGTCAGCCATCTTTGACCACTTGGAGGCAGCCATCTTGTGTTGGAGTGATGGTCAATCTGCATATTGCCCTTTTATTGGATAGGATACCTTAATCAATAAAGAAATTTTTTTAAATATATTTTATTGATTTTTTTACAGAGAAGAAGGGAGAGGGATAGAGACTTAGAAACATCGATGAGATAGAAAAATGGATCAGCTGCCTCCTGCACACCTCCCACTGGGGATGTGCCTGCAACCAAGGTACAGGTCCTTGACCAGAATCGAATCTAGGACCTTTCAGCCCACAGGCTGACGCTTTATACACTGAGACAAACCGGTTTTGGCAATAAAGAAATTTTTTTAAAAACCATCAAAATATCTGGATCCTGATTTGAATAAACCAAATATAAAAAGGCATTTTTGAGATAATCTTAAAAATATGATTATGGATTGGGTAGTAGAGGCCATATGGAATTATTATAAATTTTGTAAGATGATAATGGCACTTTGGTCATGAGAAAAAAAAGCCCAAATTGGTTTTAGAGATGCATACTCCAAATATATGTAGGGGTGATTTGTATGTGGTAACTTGACATATTATTTTATTGACTTTTAAATGTCTTGAAATTTTCCTAAATTTAAAAACAAAATTTATTTAACCTATATTGTGAAATGATATTACTATTCTACAATACCTCCATTAAAAGTTACCAACATGACTGTCACAAGAACAGACACATAGAATAATGGAATAGAAAAGAAAATCCAGATATCGACCCAAACCACTATGCTCAATTAATATTTGAAAAAGGAGACATGAACATACAATGGAGTCAAGACAGTCTCATCAATAAATGATGCTGGGAAAATTGGACAGATACATGCAAAAAATGAAACTAGACAACCAACTTACACCATACACAAAAATAAACTCCAAATGGATACTGGATTTAAACCTAAAACGGGAAACCATAAAAATATGAGAGGAATCTACAGGCAGCACAATCTCAGACATATGCCAAAGGAACTTCTTCACTGATACTGCTCCAAGGGCAATGGAAGCTAAAGAGAAAATAAACAAATGGGACTACATCAAAATAAAAAGCTTTTGCACAGCAAAAGAAACAATCAACAAAACAACAAGAAAGACCACATTTGCAAATGTTATCACTGATAAAGATTTAATCTCCAACATCTACAACCAACTTATACAACTTAATAAAAGAAAGATAAATGATCCAATAAAAAAAATGGGCAACAGACCTAAATAGAATCTTTTCGAAAGAAGACAGAAGGAAGGCCAAGAGACACATGAAAATATGCTCAAAGTGACTAATTATCCAAGAGATGCAAATCAAAACGACAATGCGATACCATCTCACACCTGTCAGAATGGCAATCATCAACAAATCAACAAACAACAAGTGTTGGCGAGAATACAGAGAAAAAGGAATCTTCATGCACTGCTGTTGGGAATGTAGGCTGGTGCAGCCACTGTGAAGAATAGTATGGCGTTTCCTCAAAACACTAAAAATGGAACTCCCATTTAACCTAGCAATCCCACTCTTAGGAATATATCCTAAAAAACTAGAAACACCATTCAGAAAGGATTTATGCACCCCTATGTTCATAGCAGCACAATTTACAATAGCTAAAATTTGGAAACAGCCTAGGTGCCCATTAGCAGATGAGTGAATCAGAAAACTATGATACATCTACACAATGGAATACAATGCTGCCATAAAAAAGAAGGAATTCTTACCATTTGCAGCAATCTGGATGGAACTGGAGAGCATTATGCAAAGTGAATAAGCCACTCAATGAAAGAAACATACCACATGATCTCAGTCATTTATGGATAATAAAGAAAATTATAAACGGATGAACAAAAAGATAGATACAGAAGCAGTAAAGTATCAAACAGACTATCAAATTACAGCAGGAAGATTAGGGAGAGGTGGGGTAGATAAGAGATCAACTGAAGGACTTCTATGCATGTATATAAGCATAACCAATTGATACAAGACACTGAGGGGTTAGGGTATGCATGGGAGTGCAGAGGGTGGGAGTGGGGGGACAATGGGAAGATATATATACATGTAATACATTAATAATTTTTTAAAAGTTACCAATATGCCTGGTCAGTGTGACTCTGTTTGAGCATCAACCCATGAAACAAGAGGTCACAGGTTTGATTCCTGACCAGGGCACATGCCATGATTGCAGGCTCAATCCCAAGTAGGAGACAGCTAATCAATGGTGTTTCTAGTTTTTTAGGATATATTCCTAAGAGTAGGATTGCTGGGTCAAATGGGAGTTTTATTTTTAGTTTTCTCTCTCATAGATGTTTCTATCTCTCTATCCCTCTACCTTTGTCTCTCTCTAAAAATCAATAAAAATATTTTTTAAAGTTTTTAAAAAAGTTACCAATATGACAACTGGGCTTTGTTACAGATCTAACCACAATGTAACACTACGTCTATGAGAAAGCCATACTGCAGGTATACTCAAGATCAAAATTTACATTAAAAATTATGATAGCCCTGCTGAGACCAGTTTGGCTCAGTGGATGGAGCATCGGCCTGCGTACTGAAAGGTCTCAGGTTCGATGCCGGTTGGGGGCATGTACCTTGCTTGCAGGCACAACTCCAGTGGAGGGCGTGCGGGAGGCGGCTGATCGATGTCTCTCTCTCGTCAATGTTTCTGACTTTCTATACCTCTTCCTTCCTCTCTAAAAAATCAATAAAATATATTTTTTTAAAAATTATGATAGCCCTGGCTGGTTTGGCTCAATGGATAGAGTGTTGGCCTATGGAATGAAGGGTCCCAGGTTCAATTCCAGTCAAGGGTACATGCCCAGTTATGGGCTAGGTCCCCATTGGGGGGCATACAGGAGGCAACCAATCAATGGTTCTCTCTCATCATTGATGTGTCTATCTCACTCTCACTCTCCTTCCTCTCTGAAATCAATAAAACTGTATTTTTAAAAAAAGATAAGTAGAGATTATTTGTACCTAATAATTATTATTCTACTCCACTCTCTAAAATTAAGAAAAGCAACACTTATCTCTAAACCGGGGGTCAGCAAACTACAACCAGGGAGCCAAATACAGACCAGTGCCTATTGTAAATAAAGTTTTATTGGAATGCCGCCACACTCATTTATTAATGAATTCTTGTGGTTGCTCTCTTACTACAACTATAAAGTTGAGTAGAGGCAACAGAAATCCCATGGCCTGCAAAGCCTAACATATTTACTGTCTGGATCTTTACATAAAAGTTCACAGAGCTCTGCTCTACATCCTCTCTGGAAACTCCACTGGCACCTGGTTGAGCATTGACAAAGGAACCAGGAGGTCAATGTTCAATCTCAGTCAGGGCACAGGCCTGAGTTTTGGACTCAACCCTAAGTAGGGGGCATACAGGGGGCAGCCAATTAATGATTCTCTATCATTGATATTTCTATCTCTCTCTCCTTCTCCCTTCCTCTCTGAAACCAATAAAAAAAAATGTTAAAAAAAAAAAAAAGAAAGAAACTCCACTGGTGACCCAAGTGCCACTGAGGATGCAACCAAGGAATAAGACTTCAGCCCAATCTCTGCCATGTGAGCTGCCATACAAGGTGAGATGTCACACACACAGTGAGGCTCAGGCAAAGCCAAGCTGCCTGGGGAAACCTGCAGCTGATTTCAAATTCCAGAAACTTTCTCATTGCCAAATAGGCCTGACTCAGAGCAGCTTGGAAGAAAAGTGAGACAGAGACTTTAAAGAAGAAAGTTTGATATAAATGAAAGGTAATCAGTCTTAGACAAGATTTTGCTGTTCCAGCTGGTTATATAGAGTATTTACCTACATAGTTTCTCCCTTTTAAGCTTTGATATCCTTCTCAAAATATAAAAGGAAATCCTTGATGCTTATTTACCATCTTTTCACCTACAATGGGGGTTCTGTTAAGGCAGGGATTTCCCTTGCCCACCATTACAGCTCCAGTGCCTAGAGATGTGCTTGGCATATAGTAGGCACTCAAAAAATATTCAATTCTGAGTTACTTATGTCTTACAATTCAGGCTTAAGTATCTTTGGTTCAGGGAAAGATGGACTAAGTAGTAACTGTTAGCTCAAATTTCTGTTCTAGTTCCCAACAGAGTAGAAAAGACTAAATGGCTTATAACTCCAGTCCATGAAAGGTGGAAATAAGAGAGTGGGAGAAGAGTGATTTGCAGGGAGAAAGAGTGAGTGCTGATCCTTTTCTGAATCTCAGCCAGTGACAAGAGGCCAGGTGCCGGAATGCATATTCTCCCCTGGCAAGGACATGTTCTTTTTGGAGGAGTCTACTGGTGGCAGCAATAATTGCGAGTTCAAAAGGAACCAGGTAGGGAGGGGGAGAAAGTTCAAACACAGAAAACATTCTTGCCATGTTTTTCCCTAAGAGTGTTAAGCACTAATCGAGTAAGGGAGAAATTAAGAAATACATGAACACAGCTGATATTTTTAAAAGAATTTTTAAAACTAGATCAAGAAAGAATTTAGAAAAGAACCCACATGTTTGTTTCTTTAGTTAGGAACACTTCCCGTACTAGTAGTAATAGGCCTCTGTGCACTCAAGAAAGAGATGCCCTTTTCTTCCAACCCAGGAAAGGGTGATCCCTATTCAAACCCAATAAAATCCAATGTTGTTAAACTAACTTGTGCTACCAGTTCCTCTTACCCCAGCCAAAGTCAAAATGTTCTCCAATGATTTGGTCATGATGAGACGCTTTTTGGCCCGAGTGACTGCAACGTACAGTAAATTCCATTCATCCTCAGAGAACGACTCTAAAGAAAGTAAAGGGAAATAATATATCAACTCAAATGCCTGCTTACAAGAATTTATATTCTCATCTAACCACCCCTAAAAAAGAAACATGCAAGATTTGATGGCTGTGTGTGTGTGTGTGTGTGTATGTACACACACACACACACACACACATAATTTTTCTATAAACACCAACTTCAAAAATAAACAAAACTCTAACAGGCTAGTGGCACAAAATACTGAATTTTAGTTAGTGCTACTACTGGTAAACTCTGGGAACCAGTTCACTGATCATCAACACCTATGATGTGGCCCAGTACATATTTTCTGTTTCTTCTCCCAGTTTTCCTTACGATGACCCTGTGGGACTGATAGGAAAGCTAAGACTTATAGAAAGTAAGGCATTTGGACAAATGGACCATGGCTAATCCAGGGTCGAGGAGTTTAGCCCAAGTCTCTGAAACCCAAGTTCTTTCCTTTTCCTGACGCTCTTACTCAGCCAATGTGAAACTCTCTTATGTTGTCAAAAGACAACCAGAAAAGAAAAACATTTTAAGTGTTTACTGCCTACCTTACTTCTCAGTTCTCTCATTTACAATACCTAGCACAATGGTAAATATTCAATAAAGAGCAGCTGACCTGGTGAATACACTAAAAGTCTTTAAATTGTGTACTTTAAATGGATGGATTGTAGGATTCTGAATCACATCTCAAAAAGCTATTCCCTGCCCAAGCCGGTTTGGCTCAGTGGATAAAGCATCAACCTATGGACTGAAGAATTCTGGGTTTGAATCCGGTCAAGGGCACATGCCTAGGTTGTGGGCTTGATCCCCAGTGGGAGGCGTGCAAAAAGCAACCAATGGACTCTCTCTCATCATTGCTATTTCTATCTCTCTCTCCCTCTCCTTTCCTCTTTGAAATCAATAAAAATATGTTAAAAAAAAAAAAAGAAAAAGAAAGGAAGAAAAAGCTGTCCCCAATATATATATGTAAACATGTACTGACCTGCAGGAGAGGAAAAGGTGGTAGTATATTAAACAAACTTCTCTTCCCCAATATAAAGCAATTGTTATCTAACTCTCTATGGCCACTTCTTTTCACCACTCCACTTTATTTTCAATACCATGGCCGAAAACGGTTTGACTCAATGAATAGAGCATTAGCCTATGGACTGAAATGTCCCAGGTTCAATTCCAGTCAAAGACATGTATCTTGGTTGTGGGCATATCCCCAGTAGGGGCTGTGCCCTCTCCCTTCCTCTCTGTAAAAATTCAATTATTTACATATATATATATATGTGTGTGTGTATATATATATATATATATATATATATATTCAATATCATGTCTTCCTTTCATTTTATGAATATATCCATTAGATATTAAGGAATTTTTAGTATTTCTATTTCTGCCCACCAATGTATGCTATGCCCCAAATTTTGAATCTAGTTAACTGAGAGCTTTTGTTTGTCTGTCTATGGAAAAACTTCAAGTGGCTTTATTCTAAGACTTAAAACCAAAACAATAGCACTGATGCTTAGAGTTTAACAACTAGCCTTGAGTATAAATCTATATCTATATCTATATCTATATCTATATATCTATATATATATATCTATATATATATAGATATATATAGATATAAAAGCCAGTGACCTAAACACTGGAACGACCGGAACAATTGGTCACTACGACACCTATTGCAGCCAGTGAACCAGCCCGATCAGCAGGTGGGGCTGGTGGCCAACCCCTTGTAGCCCCTCCCCCCTGCTAGACCTGCCCCTGATTGCCCTCCCACCCGAATAAGTGGTGGGGCCAGCCGGCCAATGCCCCCCATAGCCCTTCCCCATGACCAGCCCCACCCCCAATCAGTCCTCACCACCCTGATCAGCCTGTGGCCCCATCCCAGCCAGCTCCAACCCTGATTGGCCCCCAGACACACATCGGCGCCCGCCCCCAACACCATCAGGGGTGGGGTTGACCAGTCAACCTCCCACGGCCTCTCCCCTAGCCCCATTCAGGGGCGGGGCCAGCTGACCCACCACCCACAAGCCCCTCCCCACAGCTGGCCCTACCGCTCTTAGGTCCTTCCTCCCCCACACCAGCCAATTGCCCTTGGCCCCTCCACCCAGCCAGCTCAGCCCTGATTGTGCCTGATCAGGGCAGGCCAGCCAACCAACCTTCCACTGTCTCCTCTTCACAACAGGCCTGACCAGATCTGTTGATTGGGGCTGCGCTGGCCAGACCCCACCTGTGCACGAATTTATGCACTGAGTCTCTAGTTTATACATAAGCAGACAAATAATAGCATGCTTATTATTTCACCTATTACTATTTTCTATCCTCTTTAATAAAAAGGAGAGTTAATTAAGGAAAAACACCATAGTGAGCAGGTAAGCTGTACATTGTAAAGTTTCTTTTAGGCTGATAGAGAAAACCCAAAGCTGAACAGTTGATACAGGATATAAACATAACTTCCCTAGAAACAGCCCCAAGAAAAGTGGGCTCTAGAATTACAGTTTTTCTTAAAAATGTGTAAAAACTTTAAGACTAGGAGATGTCTTTTTCTTCTTCTAGAAGAATCTTTCTGAGAGGCCACACCATCCAACAAGAAGCAAAGCATCCCAAAGAAGAATCCCAAGTCAACTATTAAAAAGGATCCTCAGTGTGACCAGTCTTACCAACTCTAAAGTGGGGCAGCTGTGCAAGGTTGTGTCTGGCGCAAGGAACTTTCACAAAATCATCCAAAACATGAACGGTATCAAATTCCAAGCCTTTGGCTTTGTGTACAGTACCCAAAATGTACTCTGAAATAAAAATACATGATAGCATTAGAATGAGGCGAGGTAGGAAGAGAAACAAGAAGAGCAGGGAGAATATCCTTAAAACTCTAACTTTGGCCCAGCCAGCGTGGCTCAATGGTTGAGTGTTGATCTATGAAACAGGAGGTCACAATTCAATTCCTGGTCAGGGCATATGCCTGTGTTTCAGGCTCAATCCCCACTGGGCAGCATGCAGGAGGCAGCCAATCAATAATTCTCTCTCATTATTTCTCTCTCTCCTCATCTCTCCCTTCCTCTCTGAAATCAATAAAAATATATTGGGGGAAAAAAAGCAACCTCTAATTTTGCCAGGCCAGCGTGAGTATTGTCCTGTGCATCAAAAGGTTATTCAGTACAATTTCTGGTCAGGGTACATGCCCAGGTTGTGGGTTAAATCCCCAGATGGGATGCATAGATGCAACAGATCAATATTTCACACATCAATGTTTCTCTTGTTCTTCCTCTCTCTCTAAAATCAATAAAAACATTTTTTTAAAAAAAAACTCTAACTTTATTTTCCTGCCTGTGTGAAGTTTGTGAGAAAAGAGAGAAAGAAGAAAATACAGTCAGAAAAAAAAAAGAGAACAAAATAGAATAAAAAGATGAGGGGCCAAAACTGGTTTGGCTCAGTGGATAGAGCGTCGCCTGCGGACTGAAAGGTCCCAGGTTCAATTCCAGTCAAGGGCATGTACCTTGGTTGCAGACACATCTCCAGTGTGGGGTGTGCAGGAGGCAGCTGATAGATGTCTCTCTCTTATCGATGTTTCTGACTCTCTATCCCTCTCCCTTCCTCTCTGTAAAAAATCAATAAAATATATTTAAAAAAAATAAAGATGAGGAGAAAATTCATTGCAGTAGGGTTAGTACATCTCAGAACCACATTTCAAATCTCACAGTGACTGGCCCACCACCTATGTTTCACACACACAGGGAGAGAGGCCCAGAAGAGATATGAATGGCTTACCCATGGTCATACAACAGCCGAATTAGGACTAGAAAGTCCCATTCTACCAGCTTAGAGGCAGAACAGAAGCCAAAGAAACCCTAAGGAAGAATGGAAGTTCTGTTCCCTTCGCTCAGGCAATGACAGGAACAAAACAAAGCAGTAACTTGGTCACACATTATATTTATACAGGCAAGAAGCATCAGAAGACCTGAGACATCTGAGAGAAGCATCTGTTCCTCCTCCTGGTGGGAAGTGAAGAACTAAGTCTTTTCCTTACCTGCAAAGTCCAAGTCTTCTATGTGGCATTTTCCTATCCTTTCCACCAGTTCTGGAATCCTGATATTATACTTTTCAACGACAGCAATCTTTGCTTCAAGCTCTTTATCCTCAGCTGTGGTCACATACCTCTTGAAGCCACTAAAGCCTTCTTTGTGCACCCATCTTCTAATAAACCTATCTTTAATAATGAGGTTTCCTAAGAAGAATGCAGACACAAGTTAAAGTGATTCAGGCTACACTGACATATAGTGGCAGCAGCTAAACATTCCTAACCAATAGCAGAAGTGAATGGTCTTAAGGCTGGGAGATCCAGGTTCTAGTCCCAACTACATCACTAACCTACTGTGTGTTCCTGGGGCAAGTCAGTGAAATGACCTGTGCTTTAGCCTCTCCATCTCTAAACTGAGGGCCAAAAGCCCTACCCTTGAGATTCTTACCTACTTCACAGGGATTTGAAATAGCACAGTAATGAAAAGAAAAGTGCCATAAAAATGTTAGCAATGATCATTTGCAGCACATGTAGAAGTTTCAATGAGTAAAGTTGCCTGCGGGGACAGAAGAGATGATGAGGGAAGAGAGCCTAAGGGGCCAAAAATAGAAATAAATTTAGGACTCCTGAGAAAAGGATATGGAAAAAATTATCAGTACCTCTGAAAACAGGAGACCTCAGGGATCCCAGTCTTGATGGGAAAAGAGCAACACTAGTTCCACCCTTCTCCAGCATTTAAAAACTCTGACTCAGAATATGCCCATCCTTCTCCCATCCCTCGTCACTGCAGTGCTTCTGTCCACTGCACCATGGCCAGGAGGGTACTCACGTTTCTTCCGTTCTTCCTCTGGCTGAAGAAGGATCCAAATATCAATGATTCTGTCCAATCCAAATGATTTAATCCCCTGAAAAAGTTTTTTGGTAGGATTTTTGGGTTTGTTTGTTTCTGTCTTAACAAAAGTAAACCAACTGTAGAGATATCAGTATGAAATTAGATGATTTCTTGGAAACTGATCTGAAATTGTACCCAAAGTGTAAGGATAGTAAACAGGAAATTTCGTAAAAGCCCAGGACTATAATGCAGCCTGAAAATTCAGGATTATTAAATGCTAAATTTTATCTGCTACCTCAAACTCTTCCTGTTTTAAAAAAAGGTAAGAAGTAGCTGCACCTTTTCTTATATAAAAAAAAGGACAATTTAAATAATCTACCTTTCAGGAATATAAAAGGTTGCAATGAAGAAGACTTGAATACAAAGTGTGGGCTCTGAATACTTACCATTATTTCTTTTGAAAAAAGAACTAGAGAATATCTATAGGTCCACATTATTATGTTTTAAAAGGCTATTAGCTCCTGAAGGAGAGGGTCTGACTTCACAGTTCAGACCAATTCTACTTAGAAGCATGTACTGAACACTGGCTAGTGGACCTAGCATTTGCATGACATCAGGCCCCAGTAGAGAAGAAACACGTGTTAAAGGCTCCATGCTACAAGGATTGAATCATCATTTGGGAAAAGACACTTACACATTAACATAGAACAGAGACCAACATAAGACAGTATACATCAGAAGAAACCAAGATGGCAGCACAGGTAAACACCTAAACTGCTGCCTCACACAACAATATCAAAACTACAACTAAAAGACAAAACGGACACCATCCAGAACCACAGGAAAGCTGGTTGAGTGGAAATTCTACAACTAGTAGGAAAGAGGAAAGCACATTGAGAATCAGAGGACCTGCAAAAGGCTGAGGTACAGAGACGTGCGAGCACATGGAGAGGACGGGTGGCTGAGTGCGTGGCTGGCTTTCTAAAGCGAGAGAAAGATGGAAGCTCTCGACTGCACTGAACTCTTGTTCTGGGCGAGTTCCTGGGAACACAGGTTCATTCAGGGAGAAAATGGACTGTCAGGAAAAGAGAAAGTGCACTGAGACTCAGGGGAGCTGCAGAGGCAGAGGTCCGGAGGCACACGCATATAGAGAGGACGGGCGGTTGAGAGCACAGGCAGCTGAGTGCACGGCTAGCTTTCTAAAGTGAGAGAAAGATGTAAGCTCCCAACTGAGCTGAACTCCATTTCTGGGTGAGATACTGGGAACCCAGACTCATTTGGGAAGAAACTGGACTGTCTCCTAGCGGGCAAAACTCGAGGGAAGCTCTTTCTCTCAGAGGTGCTTACAACAATTACTGAGGGACACTGAGGCCCAAGGGCCTCATAGCACAGGGCTGACAGGAAGCCAAGGCTGTCTGCCCCACCCTGAGACTCCGCCCCATTCAAGCTGAGCACAAAAGCTTTTGCAATTTTGCAAGTCTTTTCCCATAAGGGTGTCTCCAGCACAGAAGTCCTCCCAGCATAGACACAACTGATCCTCATAGCCAATTAACCTGGAGGTCAATTCCTCCCAATGATACCAACAACAATCAAGACTTAATGACAACAAGGCTATACACACAGGCCACAAAGGGGTACACCAAGAGTGTCCACCTCCAGTAACTGAGGCCATATAGTACATCTACCACACAAAGCTACTCTACCAACTCAAGGAAGCAAAGAAAATGCAGAGATAAAGAAACAGATCACAAATGAAAGAAATGAAGAAAAGCAAATGACTAAATATAGAGTTTAAAACCATGGTTATAAGGTTTTTCAAGAATTTCCTAGAAAAGGCATACAAATTTGGCAAGACCCTCAAGGATATGAAAAAAGGATCAACTAGAAATTAAACATACACTGACTGAAATAAAAAATATTATACAGAGACCTAACAGCAGACTAGAGGAATGCAAGAATCAAGTTAAAGATTTGAAATACAAAAAAAAACACACAAAAAAACACTCAACTGGAAAAGAAAAAAAAAAAAGAATCCAAAAATTTGAAGATAGTGTAAGGAGTCTCTGGGACAACTTTAAGCATACCAACATCAGAATTATGGGGGTACCACAAGAAGAAGGAGAGCAAGATACTGAAACTTATTTGAAGAAATAATGACTGAAAACTTCCCCCACCTGGTGAAGGAAATAGACTTACAAGTCCAGGAAGTGTACAGAACCCCAAACAAAAGGAAGCCAAAGAGAACCACACCAAAGACAGATCATAATTAAAATGCCAAGAGCAAAAGACAAAGAGAAAATATTAAAAGCAGCAAGAGGAAAACAGTTAATTATAGTGGTACCTCGAGATACAAGTGCCCTAACATACGAGATTTTTGAGATACAAGCCTTTGAGCAAGCGGTTTTTGCTTTGAAATACGAGCAACATTTGAGATAGGAGTAATCTCGCAGATGGGCCGGCTGCACACGACCCACCAGTTTACCACAACTCGAGCATCTCAAAGTTTTCCAAGCCTCAAGGTTACAGAATGAATTAAACTCGTATCTCGAGTTACCACTGTACCTACAAGGGAGCACCCATCTAATTGTCAGCTGATTTCTCAACAGAAACTATGCAGGCCAGATGGGAGTGGAAAGAAATATTCAAAGTAATGAATAGCAAGAACCTACAATCAAGATTATTCTACCCAGCAAAGCTATCATTCAGAATTGAAGGTCAGTTAAAGAGCTTCACAGACTAAGAAAAAGCTAAAGGAGTTCATCAACACCAAACCAATATTATATGAAACTAGAGGCCTAGTGCACAAAATTCATGCAGAGGGGTGTTGTTCCTCAGCCCAGCCTGCACCCTCTTCAAACTGGGACCCCTTGAGAGATGTCCAACTGCCCATTTAGGCCCTACCAGATCGGCCTAAATGGGCAGTCGGACATCTCTCTCATAATCCAAGACTGCTGGCTCCCAACTACTCACTTGCCTGCCTTCCTAATTGCCCCTAACTGCTCCCCTGCCAGCCTGATTGCCCCTAACTTGCCTTCCCTGCCAGCCTGGTCACCCCTAATTGCCCTCCCTGTAGGCCTGGGTCCCCCAAACTGTCCTTCCCTGCAGGCCCAATCACCCCCAACTTCCCTCCTCTACCAGCTGGATCACCCCTAATTGCTCTCCCCAACAGGCTTGATTGCTCCCAACTGCCCTCCCTTGCAGGCCTGATCCCCCGCAACTGCCCTCTCTTCCTGGCCTGATTGCCTACAAGTGCCCTCCCTTGCAAGCCTGGTCCCTCCCAACTGCCCTCCCCTGCTAGCCCTTGTGGAGGCCATATCGTGTCCACATGGGGGCAGCCTTCTTTGACCAGACAGGGGCAGCCATCTTGTGTGTTGGAATGATAGTCAATTTGAATATTACTATTTTATTAGACAGGATGCTGATAGATACTCTTTAAGAAAAGGAAGAAGAAAAAGGTAATGATAAAGATTATGAACTACAAATACATATCTATCAACAAGTGAATCTAAAAATCAAGTGAATTAAAAATCTGATGAAAAAGAATAAATTGGTGAATGTAATAAAATCAGTGGCATAGAAAGAGAGTGAACTGACAATTCTCAGGGGGAAAAGGATGTAGGGGGTGCGGGTAGAGACTGGACAAAAATCGTACACCTATGGATAAGGACAGTGTAGGGGAGGTAAGGGCAGAGGATGGGGTAGGAACCAAGTGAAGGGGACCTATCAGAGGAGAAAAGAGGAACAATTATAATAAATTGAACAATAAAGATTTATTAAATTTTTTAAAAAAGACAGTATACATCATAATTGGAAACCAGATGTGATCAGGTGTAATGATACATGCTACAGGTGATGAGCAGATAGAGAGAGGACGAGAGCAACTTACTTTATATCACACCCAGCATGGATGGTACTCCCCAAGTACTACTGATATTTTCTTACAATAACAAAAATAGCTAAGTAATGCTAAATCCACTAAGAGAAATATTGCTAATGACATTGTAGTAGCAACATGAAAGAAATGCTTATGTGTTGATTTAAAACAGCATACTTTTTAAGGGACACTATAATGACAATGTAAAAATTCATAGCTAGAAGAACAAGACAAATTAGCAAAAATGAGAATTATATGAAATACTATGATTAAGGCTGAATTTTTTCTATAACTTAGTTATAAAATCTTTATAAATAAAAAAGAGAAGTGAGAACATCTTGGTGATTATGATTCACTCAGTATATTTATTGAGTGGCTATGCATAGTAGGCCCTCAAAAATATTTTTTCATAAATGAATAAGCAAATGTCTTTTAGTCAAATAACTTTGCTTCAAAGAGTTAAAAATGCCATATAAATAATGAACCCTAATTTCCCCATGAAACAGGTAAAGAAAAGGCATTCTTCTTATATTAGAGAAGGAGAGAATGAGGCACAAAAAAGTTGTGACTTGCCACAAGCCACATAAAGTTAGTGACAGAACCAGAGCTAGAACTAGGTATTCACTTTTTATCCACTGTAGCCCATTAGCCTGTCCCAGCTGTGTTGTCTCCTTACCCTTTCTTACACTAATGATCAACACACATGGAACATTCACAGGTAGCCAGCAGCCTCATTTGCACAGCCAAGGGTAAGAAGGGAATTTGATTTTTTAAATAGTAAAGGAGATCCTCAGTTCTTTTTGGATCTGACTGTATAGGAATGCTTGGCTAGCATAATCAGAATAATCAGGGGGAAAGACTTCAGTCACAGTCCAGATGGTGAAAAATGTCAAAAACCCAAATGCTTGCTTGCATAATAATCTTAACTAAATTGAACATTTCCATGGGCTATGTTTGTCTGCAATGTTTCTGTGCATGAAGCAGTCAACAGAAATTTACTCTTACCCCAATCAAATGTATCCTTGCAGGTACTTCTCCATCAGTCACCCGTACAGCCTCATCAAACACATTGGCATTGGTCCGTGACAACAGGGCCACCTTTCCCTTTGTATCACCTCTAATGCCACCTTTTGGGAGATAGCACAAACTCTATAGCAAATCCAAATAAAGAGAAAACTAATTTTTGTAGCAAATAAAAGAAGAATAACTGAAAACCTTACTCTGATGGTTTCCTCCAACCAAAGTCTTTTTCCTTACTCTCTTGCAGACATCCAAGATAGTAGCTCCCACATAAGCAATTTCCACACCAAATCTAAAACTCTGTTGGAAAAAAGCAAAACAAAAAGAATTAGCAACTTTTCTCTGAAGTATGTTAGCACATTTCTATCATTATTAAGTCTTTGCCTTGCCAAAGTGATCATTCTGGCTCACCTGACCTGGAGAGCATATTTGGAAATTCCGTACTGTTAACCCACTTGTTAGTTAACAAACTGAACAGGATATTGACAAAGAACCACTGACTTTATTTCTAAGATTTCAGAATAGCAGTTTCTATCTTGAAACTTTAGTTGCCTTTTTTTCCCCTCTTGTCCCCAAATCCAAATCTTGATAATTCGTCCACCACATTTTCTATAATATATTTCTTATCACTGCTGCCAGGTCAGCTCTGAAACTCAAACTTCATGCCTTAACTACTTGGTCTCTTTCCCTCCAGTTTCCTCCTACTGCTGATGCCTCTCAATATCTCTGTCAGATCAATGTTGCTTACACACTGTCCTCAAGCCATGCCCTTGCTAAAAAAAAAAAAAAAAAGGAAGAGCATCCTGGCCAGCATTGCTCAGTACTTGAGCATCAACCCATGAACCAAGAGGTCATGGTTTGGTTCAATTCCAGGTCAGGGCATATGCCCAGGGTTGTGGGCTCAATCTCCAGTAGGGATATGCAGGAAGCAGTTGATGAATGATTTTTTCTCATCATTGTTTCCATCTCTCTCTTCCTCTCCTGTACTTCCTCTCTCTGAAATTAAAAAACAAACAAACATATTTTAAGCAATTTTTTAGAAAAGGAAGAATAGTATGGAAAGAATAGGTGATGCATACATTTTAAAGATTCATCACAGCCTTTTTCCTTTTATTCCCAAAGCCAATGGCATATTTTTCTTTTAAGCAATCTCTACCCTTCTTTCAAAATCAAATCTAACCAGTATAAATTACACAAAAGATTAAGGGAGGGAATTTCTCTCCTTGCCTTGAAAATTTTCTCAACATTAATTTAAATCATTGCCCTAGAGAACCAGCCACAAGTATAATCATTATTCCCTGAACATTACCCTAGTGCATGACAAAACAATTACCTGCACTTCAAAAGTCTGCTTAACACCGAATTCCTTGACCAATGAAGCTGGAAAGACAACATTCTTCCTCAAGAATGGCATCTAAACTCATGATAGTCACTGCCTTTTTTGTGCATTTCTAACTTAAGGTAATAAAGTATTATGTGCTTTAGTGAACATCAATAATATAGTCTTAAGAAAGTGAGACTTCATTGCTATAGAACTTTCCTGAGTGAATCACAACCCAAATTATAAAATAATCAATCCATACTGATATAAATGAATAAATGGGAGAGAAGACATAAATCCCTCTTGCAGAAGAATAACAAATAGTTTATACAGATGCTCCAACACTTATTCTTAAATGAGGACTAAGTATAGTGAATTTATTCCAAAGTATACAGTATGAAAAGGGCAGGGGGCAGGAGGAGAAATATGACAAACACTACTTCAGCCAGATTATCAAGGTCAACATCAACAATTGTAAATCATAGTCCCTCAATATTGTCATGAAAGTGAGTTTTGTTCTGAGATCTTCCTCCCCAAGACCCATAACATCAGTCTGATCATGAGAAAAACAAATAGACAAATCCCAGTAGAGGCATCCTACAGAACACTTGACTAGTACTCTTCAAAACTGTCCAAATTATCCAAAACAAAAAAAGTTGAGAAATTGTCACAGCCAACAGTTTAAGAAGATATGACAACTGCATGTTATGAAGATATAGTAACCTTCGCAGGATCCTAGAACAGAAAAGGATATTAGGCAAAAACTAAGGAAATCTGAATAAACTAAGGGCTTTATTTTTTTTTTTAATATATTTTATTGATTTTTTACAGAGAGGAAAGGAGAGGGATAGAGAGTTAAAAACATTGATCAGCTGCCTCCTGCACATCCCCCACTGGGGATGTGCCCACAACCAAGGCACATGCCCTTGACCAGAATCGAACCTGGGACCTTTCAGTTCCAAGGCCGACGCTCCACTGAGCCAAACCAGCTTTGGCTAAACTAAGGGCTTTATAATAATGCACCAATACTAATTTATTAATTGTGGCAAATGCAATGTAATTAATGAACTGTTAATAAGTAGAGGCCTGGTGCACAAATTCATGCATGGGTGAGGTCCCTTGTTCTGGCCATCTCGCTCAGTCCCAATCGGGGCCAATCAGGGCCAGCCAGGGAGGGACTGTGGGAGGGTGTGTCCAGCCCTCTCACCTAGGCTCCATTGGCTGGACCCCAGCAGCATGCTAACCTACCAGTCAGAGCATCTGAACCCTGGTGGTCAGTGCACATCATAGCTATCAGTCAGACACTTAGCATATTATGCTTTTATTATATAGGATTATATAGGATATAGTAAACTAAATGCATGGCATATGAGAAATTTCTGTACTACTGTCTCAGTTCTTCTGTAACTTTGAAAATGTCTATTAAAAAGTTACTCTCAGTTGACATTACCCTAAATCACTCTAGAATATAACAGGAACTCGAAAAAAGTCACAGAAAAGGTTGCAGACCTTTCTATAACAGAAAAAACAGTTCAGATTACTAGCTGGCACATCTCATATCCTCTAACTGGAAGTGTTTCTTAAAAACAGTGGTTCTTGCACCTCTTGGTCTCAGTACTCTTTACCCTTTTTAAAAATGCTGAGGCTCTGAAAGAGCTTTATTTATGAGTTGTATCTAACTATGATACCACATTAGAAACTTTGATTCATTCAAAAATAATAATTATAAACTCAACTGCATAATAAAATAAAGAACATATTTTTTAAAATATATTTTCTAAAACAAAAACATTAGCAGGAAGAAAGTGTCTCTGTTTTACATTTTTGCAAATTTCTTTAATGCTAAGCTGAATAGAATACAGCTGAATTCTCAGTTCGGTCTGCATTCTTTCTGTAGCGACATGTTGTTTTGGTTGAAACATGAAGAAAATTCAGCCTTACACACATGCATATTGAAAAGGAGTGGGAAGTTTAGTAACCTTTTTGGACAATCAAGGACATTATGGGTTGTCATGCTTATAGTGGCAAACATCAAAATTTAGATTTCACTTGAGAACAATGATTTTATCTTTGACAATAAGTTATAGCTCATTTCATTCATTTTAGAGAAAATGATAAAAACCCAAATCTGAATAACCATAATTGGTCGGTGAGCTGTTCTTTCAATGACAAATGGTACTACAACAAAAAGAGCTGCCAGTGTAGCTCACAACTCAATCACAAAAATGCTCTTTATTAGACAACCAACGTACTTCAGTGGGCAGAAGTATTTTATTCATACCTCCCACTTTATCACCCAGAACATTAAAGAGATGTATGTCCTCAAGGGACAGCAGTTAATAAAATTAACCATTTTTTTTCTGTATCAAGTAAATTTTTAAGAGAACTGTTTTGTTTTGCTTTTTTTTTTGGGGGGGGGAGGGTTGTTGTTGCTTTTTTGTTTTAAACTCTGTAAGTACATTGAAGTAAAGAATACAATGACTGCTAGTCCTGTTTTGTGCAGATGCCTTTGTCCATGGGAAGGCACTAGCAGTTTCACCCACCACTGCTCTGCATCATCAGTTCAAATGTCAACATAATGAAAAAAGCAAATCTATACTAATAAAAGAGAAAGATGCAAACTGACCATACCTTCGTGATGCCCACCAACCAATTAGGAGTGAGTATGAAAATTAACCCAACAAAGATGGTAGGTTAATTTGCAATGGCAATGACACAGGCGTTCCTCACTGCCCCAGCCGCTCCGGATCTCTGGGCAGCATTGGAAGGTGGAAAGGCGGCTCCAGCTGGAATGAAGGCGGTGCCAGCAGCCAGGAAAAGGAAGGCCCATTTTTGCACAAATTTTCGTGCATTGGGCCTCTAGTCACTATTATAAAAACCACTGGACTTTGCAGATCCCCTGGAAACCACAGAGAACCACTGCTTTGAAGCAAGGAGTGGCTACATACTGTGAGACTGACACAAACCTGGCACAGGTCCTAACACATAGTAACCACTGAAAAACAAGGACAGTGAACCACAATGTTTGTTTATGTGCTTCTGGGGACTTGAGAGCAAAGAGCTCTTACCTGTGTGAGATAGAAGACATGGGTATGAGGGACTGTAAACAGAGCATTGACTGCACCTCGGAAGGTATAGATCTGCTGGTGTGGATCCCCTACAAAGATCTTCCCACATGGCTGAGACAGAACTATATTCATGATAGCTGCAAACAATAAGAGGGGACATAAGAGCTCTCAAAGAAAGCCAACCTACATCGCAAAAAGAAACAACACTTCAGACAAAAAGGGATAAAAATGCTTTCATGAAACTGAGCCAGGGCACACTGCACAACAGAGTTCTCTTGTACTACAGGAGAGGCACACTCATTCCAAAGAAATGATTTCATAACAGACAAAAAGAGTTTCTAATCCTAGGAATGTAGATCATTTTCAGTCCTGAACATATTTTTGTATATAAAAATCACATAGGCAAATATAAAATGAGGTAAATTATATTTTCTCACTAGTATAATAACTTAAGGTCCCAAAATAACCTACAAAGTTACACTGTGTATTTTCTACTAGAGACCCAATGCACATATTCATGCACAGGTGTGGTTCCTTGGGGTGGCCTGGAAAGATCAGGCCCCAGCTCATGCTCCCAGGCTCACAGCCCCACCTGGAACCCCACCTTAGCATGGCACCATCCCCTCACCTGCTCCACTGTCCCCTGCAAGGCAATTGATTGGGGCTGCCCCCCCCCCCCCTACACACCTAGCTCCCTCAGCACTGGGAGCTGGGCAGTGGCCCTGGCCCCTGCCACCAACGCTGGTCACCATCTGCGGGGCAATCAGACCCCTGTTTGCACCTGCCTTGGCCTGGTGTGGCCCGCTCACCTGCACTACCATCCTGCCACAGTCCTGCTCTCATCAGGGCCCATCAGGGCCGGCAGTGCATCCACTGCCACCTGCTACCAGCACTGCATCACCAATGCCTGCCATGTTCCGCATTGCTCCCTGGTGGTCAGCACACATTATAGCAAGTGGTAGAACTCCCAATTTAACAACTGCCCAAGGGGATAATTTGCATATTAGGCTTTTATTATATAGGATTAGCCACTTGAAAAGTATACAACACAAATTGCTCACTCTAAATCGACCATCTTTTCCCACTCAGCATGAGTCTAGGTCCCTATCATCTGATGACCTATGCTTCATCAACATTTAAAGCATAACCTGAAGCAAAACATTTAGAGAAAAATTAATCTGCCTTGGGTGGGGAAAAAACAACTGCTGAAATCCAAAATCAAATAATAAAGGCTTTCTGAATAACTAAATATCACTTGCTCCTCTTCTTTAGGGCAAATGAGAAAAATCAATTTATTTCACATATATGTCCTTTTATATAATAATGATATTGTTTCTAAGTATTTGAGACTACTGATGTCCAAAATAGTTTATCACCTGGGGTACAGTCCTGGGCTTCATCCACAAAGATGGCGTCAAAAGATGCAAGTAAAGGCTTGCTCAATTGCCAGAGTTTCAAGTAGCCTAAAAGAAGGGAATAGCAACAGTCAGAACTCATAACTAAAGCAGTGACATTGAAGAGCAAGATTTGGAAACTTGCATACCATCATGAGTCATTTGGTAAGCCTCTTCTTTGCATTCCTCCAGCTTCCGCATGTTGTCCCAAAGGCGGCTCGCTTCAAGAACACTGTTCTAGAAAACAAATAATTGGTAACTCCTATTTTAAGACCCTGGAAGAGACAGCATCCTGAATCATACTTTCATTTACACATACAGAGCAGAGATCAGAATAAAGGCACCATCCCAGTTCGGTGAGTGGCAGTCACTTCCCTAACTGCCTTCTGGCTCCACAACACCCAGTGACAGAACATTGCTCAGATAACACAAAATCTGGTGGACTAGAAAAGGCTAGATCATGTCTCTAGATTTATGACTAATAATTAATTCATAAAAAGAATGACACATGACTGAAAAAAACTTAAAAATTAGAAAAGAGATTCCCAATCTTTAGATTCATCCAGCAGCCCCAGTGACAAACTCCTATTAACCCTGGGTCAGTGCCTCATTTTCTAAATGGGAAAACCAGTACAAGAACTAGGTGAGATGTCCATGAGTATTCTTCGCAAAAAAAAACACTTTATAACTCCCAGCTATCACAGTCTCGCCCTCCACCATTACTTTCTGCCAGCAGTCATGAAAAAAATGAAAGACAAATATAACACTGTATCATGTCAACTCTTCTCATTTACTACCAGATCCCAAATACTAAAGATATTTCAATACTCACCAGTTTTTCACTCTGTTCAACCATGACTCTCTGTCCATGGCTGTCCTTACACCAAATAGGTACATGATCAACAGTCACCTCATCATCAGCCGAAGCAAAGAAGTTTTCTAAAGTCTTACACACTAGCT
Source organism: Lasiurus borealis (assembly GCA_004026805.1). Classification (NCBI taxonomy): domain Eukaryota; kingdom Metazoa; phylum Chordata; class Mammalia; order Chiroptera; family Vespertilionidae; genus Lasiurus; species Lasiurus borealis. Next base: position 2,423 of record PVJN01007984.1, on the reverse strand, counting down.
TGGCCCTTATGAATCCACCTTTCCCTTCAGCAAGGACAGAATTGACTATGAAGGGTGTTAACTTGAAGAGATTCAATTTCTTCTTTGACTGGTACCTGTAATAGATATCCCAAATGAATAGTATTTGGTTTTACTGGCAATGCCAACAAAATGTGTCCTCCACTCCCAATCCCCTTCTCTGAAATGACACCACAAGGCCACTCTCAGTATCATATATACATGAGGGGGAAAAAGCCAGAGAGGTTAAGCCAGATCCATCTATGATTTACATATGGCTTCATTAGGCTTCCAGGAATTCACATATATTAACCCAGAAGATAAAGTAGCTCATGGAAGATACTACTAAATCAAGATGCAAACCAAACTCCAAGAGGCCCCTACGTAGGGACACTCGAAGTTCCTTGAAGCCTTTATATCCAAGGAAATGCTGATTCAGAAGCTTCAAGAGATCTGGGCCAACTGCACCTCAGCTTAGATTTCTCTCTCTTGCCCAGTTCCAAGGAAACCCTAAAACTGACCAATCATATTGCTGATATTCTGAACTCTAGACAAGTCATCCTGACTTTCTGTGCTTCAGTTCCAGAGAAATGAGAGAGATTGCCCCACCTTAGACATTATTTGTAAACAATGTATTTTTATCAAGTAAAACTATAACTCACTTCATCTATCTTTCTATTTCCTGTCTATAAATGGAGATAAAAGCATTCAATTTTCTTAGTGCCATTATGGCGTAAGTCCCTATGTGATCATGATCATTGCAACATGAAAACAGTAATTAGACATAATAATAATGGTGGCAACACAATACTCACTTCTGCCCAATGTGTCCATATGCCATGGAATGAAAGGTTTTACAGGTGACATTGCTGGGGAAGACTCGCTCAGCCTGCTTTGCAATGCTCTTGTTAAATGTCACGTAAAGAAACCTGCTCCCAGACCACTTTTCAGCATACTTGACCAGAGTAGATGTCTTCCCAGTGCCTGGGGAAGCCAAAAGGAAAGGAAATGACCATTTGACCAGGAAAAATGGTTCCAAAGAATGCCTTGGTCAAGTTTTATCCACATTTATCTCACCTCTTGCTTAAGACTAGACAGTGACAAGTTTTCCAATACTGATAAAAATGAACAACAGTATAGAGAAAAGAAGAGCATATTCTAAGCCAGATTAATCTGTGTTAGAATCATGGCTCTGTTAGTTGAGCAGGGAAGGGCAAGCCACTTGGTCTCAATAAACTTGATTGTCCTTCTCAGCCATGAATGAGTAACCGTAGAGTCAAGCAGGATAAAGATAATCAAAGTAACAGCAGAATGCAATCAATGGTAGCTATGGCTGGCCTAGGATTCATAAGTGCTTCGATGGCAAGAGCATACCAATGAGATTCATTCTGAACTCTCTTGTCTGTCCTACCTCTCCACTAGTCATTCAATCATTAGTTAGTCAACTGTCATTTATTTCAAAAGTATTTGAGTAGAGTGCCTACTACATGTTCAGTTATATGCTAAGTACTAGGAGTATATTAACAAACATAAAGTAAGGTTTCTATAATATAACCTAGTTGGACATAAAATACTAAATCAGTTGAAACAACGAGAACAAAACGTAAGTATAATGATTAACACAGTAAAGTGAGAAAGAATACAGATTTGGAAACAAAATAAATCTCACCTGTCAAAAAAGAAAAGAAGAATAGTACCCCGTTTCCAACCTTACAGGGCTGTTTTGAAGATGAATGACACAGTGTAGTATTTATAAAGTGTGCATGTTGGCTATTCCTACTATATGATAAGGTACCAAATAGCTAATAAGGATAAGTAGCTGTAGATAAGAGTTCAGAAATCATATAGGACTCAAATGACTAAAGAAGCTTTCATCAAGAAGAACCAGAAATGATGGGAGTCAACATAGCTAAGAACAAAGAGTGGGGGGCGGGGGGGAGGGGAAGGAAGGGGAAAAGGGAGTTTTTGGAAAGAGATCCAGCTTGTAATTCTACTTCTATCATTTATTTGTTTATTTAACCTGGGGCTAGTAATTTTTTCTCTGAGCTTCAAATTCTCATCTATAAAACAGAGATAACTATGCCAAGCACATGACAGACATTTAAGAAAGGGCTACTGTTGTTTTTAGTAAGGTATGTAGGCAGAAAAAAGGCAGAAAGAAATTCCAGGTAGGAAAATAGCATGAGCAAAGATTCAGACAAAAGAATAACCAAGTACTTTAAGAAACTGTATGGACAATGAGTTGACTGAGTCATGAGAAGAGTCAACAATATATTTGAGAATGTAGGTTAGAACCAAGTGGTGGAATGGCCTTCTAGACGTCACCCAACAGAAATCAGGAGCTACTGAAACTCTGAAAGATTAATGTAACTTGCCAGTCCATAAGCAATCAGTGATTGAGCATATATGATGATAAATGACAGGAT